>JAEAOA010001932.1:472500-631003 GCA_016746295.1 Potamilus streckersoni
TCGCCATGGTGCTTCTGCCACCCAGAGCTCTGCCAACACTTCACTGTGACGTCATTCATGGAATCTGAAGTTCCCTATTAGGAGATAATTTTCGAGGTGTGGGGGATGCGTCGAGATTTCGACTGCCTAGGGTCCTCCACAGGGTTTAAGACATTTCATACAGAAATTAATACCGTTTCCTTTGTTTTCAAAACAAGCTAGGAGTATTAAATTGGTTTATCATGTAACTATAATGCCTTGACTTCTGGGATATCCCCCCTCCTTATCATCTCTGGCGCCCCATAGGAGCATCGCCCCACGTCCTCTACCAAACACTTAACGCCCTCTGGACCACATCTCAATCCCGACACTAAAGGACACCTGCCAATTTATGTCCTGTTGTCGTGTGTTTTTTATCATTTAAATGCAAGGTAGGTTGAAGACATATACAGAGCAAACGCTCACTTTAAGAAATGTACACATAACAGCGTTGACTATAGTATCGTCATAAAAATAAGCAAATTCAAAACTCAATAACCAAAAAAAAAACATTACTTTCTCTACTGAAAAAATATATCTCAAAATATTACGAACTCAAGTATAATACATTTACGTAATTTGTTCCCGAAAATTCTGGCTTGACTGAATTACCTATACCTCTGCCTAATGTGCTTATATTGCGACAACAGAAAAGAAATTTAAAAACTGGTACATGTACATAGGGTACAATATCATTTTCAAATCAATGTTTCTGTTATCACCAATGCGACACTCATTGCAAACTTTAAGTTTACTAAGGAAATGAAAGTAAGGTTCTAAGAAGCAAATCTCGCGATTTAAGTGTTTACAAGCAATCGGCGAGGGGATTTTCCACGTGTTCTTTCTATATTCCGGTAGTAACCCGTGGCTAGGCCGTGCCGTGCCGTAAGTTATCTAGTATCCATTAAGGAAAATATAGTTTAATGACGTCAAACGCTGAGAGAGAGAGAGAGAGAGAGAGAGAGAGAGAGAGAGAGAGAGAGAGAGAGAGAGAGAGAGAGAGAGAGAGTTAATACACGAGGTGATGAGAAAAAAACACCACACACACACATTCACACACACACACCCCTTTATAATTATTGCTACAAAGACGAAATGAAGAAATGGCTAGTATAGTCATCCGTATTTACCTTCACATTTTTAGGCAATATTTTGTAGGTATACATTCTTCATTTTCCACCCTGCCTTTGATAATAGTCCAAACAGTCCAAAACGTGTGATAAAATAACTTTCCTGGACTCGTTCAAAAGCATGACAGTACTTTCCAGTGTACATGTGAAAACGTTGATGCTTTTGGACGAGACACAAGCATAATCATGTGATCAGTAGAAAAATTTCGGCATATTAATCATATCTTCATAGATGTTTCAGGAAGAAGAAAAAAAAACGGGTCTGAAAATGTGAAACAAAATAAACGACAACAATGCGATAATAGAATAAGCTGGTAAATATTCTCTTGGTATATGGTAGGGCGGGGACTCAAAGGATGTTGATGGAGAAAACTCAGACGCCAAAGCGCTTCGGATTTCTATACTACTCTCGTTTTCTTCACCCCGCCCTTGTCTATATCTGGAATTCCACTCAAGTCGTCAAATTAATACGCAAACGCAAAATAGCGACAGTGTCAGAGCTGTCTTAAGAAGTTCGGGGACCCTAGGCACAAACTAACCTTAAAAGTAACCAGAATTGCGCCCCAGTCTCTGATATAGAGTATTGCATTGTATTTCCATGTGTATGTGTGTCATATTGTTAGATTTATTAATATAGTACTTACTGCTAACACAACCGACACGAAATTTTGGGGGTTTTTTTTATGTCACCGCGGGGTCACACCCTATGCACCTGTCTCGCGTGCCTATGCCTTAAAATGGCACTGGATAGTGTGTGTGTGTGTGTGTGTGTGTGTGTGTGTGTGTGTGTGTGTGGAGAGAGAGAGAGAGAGAGAGAGAGAGAGAGAGAGAGAGAGAGAGAGAGAGAGAGAGAGTTGATATGATAAATAATCCAGTATCGATTGCTACAGAGTGAGAACATACTTTGGAGACTAAAATCAGTCAATTAAACATCATGTAATGGCTTAAAGGCTTTAGAAACTTTATCGCTGTATTAGCGTAATAAGAAAATGGTATCATATCGGAAGCGGTGTGTGTGTGTGATCTTAACAACATTGTAGGCACTGGGCAAAGCAGTGCACTGGGGCCCTCTACAAATTCTTCTATTCATTACAACAATAAGAGCAGCATAATGCCCCAAGAAGCGTGAGGCCTTGAGCAACTGCCCAAGGTGCCTATGCCTTAAGAAGGCAATATATATGTGGGGGTGATGCAGTTGCAGTATAACCATTTATGAATTTGTTTCAATGCCATTCAATATTTTCTACAAGGGAAAGGCTGCATTATATGGTTTTCCGTGAAACAATATTTGCAACTCGAATTATATACCCCTAGAAAGACATTTGCAACCCGATATATCTCCCGTTTTTAATACGTACATATTAGAGAATTTAAAACAACGCATCATAACAAATTAAAAAAAGTCTTCATTTATTTTTAGCAATACATTTGTAGAATAATAAATACATACAGATATCACTTCTTATTATTTTATTCTAATGAAACTTTTTAAAATGTAAATTTTAAGGAAAACGCGACCCTGACTTCGGAAATTGAATCAACTTAATGTGCCATCTTGGATTTACAACGCTTTTCTCTAAATTACTTTTGAAATTCCGTCTTTACAATCATGCTACGATTGCGTATGGATATTTAACGTTCATTCTTATAGGCAAGGTATTATTTTACAAATATTTTGGACGACATCGACAAAAAATTCACGAATCTTAATATGCAACGTACCCACCCACCCAGAGACTGCGTTGCCAATCTGGCCTTATATATATATATATATATATATATATATATATATATATATATATATATATATATATATATATATATATATATATATATATATATATATATATATATAAAGAGAGAGAGAGAGGGGGGGAATATGTATAATCTTAATAAATAAGTCTTAAATGGCGACTTTGCTTTAATCTGTCAGTGGCTGATGGAGTTTTGAATTCTGTAACTTCCCATCGGTTAGGATAGGTCACATAAATAGGCCATTTCGCCGCAAAATGAGTAGTGTATTCTGTCACGTGGGGTCATAACAAAAACACATACATACATACATACATACATACATACATACATACATACATACATACATACATATAAATATATATATATATATATATATATATATATATATATATATATATATATATATATATATATATATATATATATATATATGGGGATTTGTCCACCTCTTTTATTCAACAGCTATCTTTGCTACTGTGATTGACTTTGCTCCATGTAATATTATAAAAAAAAAAACAAACACACAAGTAACCCCGAAGTTCACAGGTTCATGTGTCACTTTTAACAAATCTGCAAATATGCACTTAGGTGAACAGCGCTGGAAGAAACATTTACAGTGAAATCCAAACCGAAAATAAGTAGAACAGAACATAATCTTTATATTGGCAGGACACTCCCTAGAAGCTTAAGAAAACAGACTTGTATTTTTTCCAGGAGGTGTGGTGTGTTTATAATTTTTTAACGTAGCTTTAACAATTTTTCAGTCATATCGCTACGATTTCTACAGTGTGGCAGTTTATAAAGATGTCTAGCACTGTGGAATCATGACACAGACAGTAAAAAGTGAAGCTAAAAAAAGAAAAAGAAAAAGATCAACCCGCATAAACGACGTACGAAGAGTTTTACCCACAAACTGCATAAGATGACGTGAATAAATCTCAAAATTGTAAATATGAAAGACAAATTTTATGCATTTTAGCAAAGAATGCAGCAACTCCAATTGCAACAATGACGTCATAAGAATAATAACACTGGCAGTGATCAGTGCCGATTCTGATACAGTAATGAAGGCGATGATAACGTAAAAAAAGAATGAAAATATTTACAATTACGTATTCCCGCAAAGATATAACTATAATTTTGTCCATCACCAGAGACTTGTACTAAATCGCACGCGCATGTGTATGTATTCACAATATATCGTATGCCACGTTTAGATTTCTCAGGCAGCATCGTTTAAAAACAAAACAACCACAAAAAAAAAACAACAAAAAAAAACAACCTATCAATCATCTCGTATCTTTATTTGATTATACTATACTAAGGTACTGAAAATAATGTATATGAGAAGATGACGCGAAATAATCCCTTTTTATATAATTTAATGTCTTTAAAAGCATTTTTTTAGTCTTTTGTTTGATAATAGAAAATTCTAAGTTTCTTGTCTTACTCTTAACTTAGGGAAATATCCAATACCGCTACCTTGCACTTCAAAATTATATTGTTCCCGTTGCAGTCCGTAAACTAAGGAGACAAAACCTCTCTCTATTGGGTATCAAATTGGTTGGTTACATTTTGCTTGCTCTGTTGGAGAACAGACAGTTACTTATGTTGTTGCAAACTTGAGTTAAACCGCTCGCAACCGCTTGTTATATAAAACAAGTATGTCACACGATTGCATTTTTCTATAAGGAGTTTTCTTATGACTGGTTTTCGTGGTATTTCATTTAAGAGAATTTGAAGTAAAAATCGTACCACATTGTAACGATAGTTCACGAAGAAATACGACAGGATTGTTTACTAAACGATATATCCTAGAAGATGCTTATATTACGCAGAATAAAATGTTTCGACCATGAAAAGAAATAAAAACAACAACAACAAAATAAGACAAAACAAAACGAGACAAACCATTAAATGGTTGACAACTTGTCTCAGATTCATAAAATATATCGTGTGCATGCAAATGTGGGTGCTACGTGTGCAGATAGGTAGGTAGTTTCACGGCACACCAGCATTATCCTGGCTATATAGTGCAAAAAGAGTTTTAATATCCATACAAACATACAAAACAATGATAAAGTCGAGAAAGGGTACAATTCTTAAAATGCAAAGTCACTCGGTTGGCTCATCATCACAGGATGCATCGATGTGAAAAAAAAATTGTCACTGTTATTGATATGCATGTGTGTGGGTCATGATTATTTTACATTCTTGAGCCACATTGTAGGTGGTACACGTGTAACCGGATCTGCCAGTTAAGATATAAAAAAAAAGATGCACACCTGATGACGAATATGATACTACCATATTGCAGTGTTTCTCAATTCTGACTACCACTGAATTAGATGAAATTTCGTCAGCGTATGATCACTTGAATGGGACGGCGGCGATCTTATCTGCATTAATAACAATCTCAAGTAATAAATTAACCATCAATTGAGATACGGCGATACTCACCCTGCAAATAAAGCTAGCCAGTTATATCTTGCTACAAGTTGGGAACAAAGGCCTTAAAGTATTTAAAGCGAGAGATAGTGTTAAAAACTGCAACCTTAAAATAAGTAACAGGCATTTAAATTTTTTAAAAAAATATCACATTTTTTAATTATTATTGATTCTAATATGATATACAAACAAAAATTTGGGCTTGTTTATATTTAATTAGCTTCGCTGACCTAGTGCTAGTGGGACTCTGCACCATCGCTGCTAAGTAAGCGCCTCTGCCGTTTGGCGATTATACAATTTTTGGCCGTTATACAATTTTGGACATCACCTTGACGAAGTCCGGACAGGCGGACATTTAGACATTTTAAGAGTCTAAATAAAACCCCGAAGTTCCAGTGTTATCACGGCGAGGGGAGGTGGTCAGGGGTGCTGACCGCACCGGGTGAAACCAAAATTACTGTATAAAATTTTTGAATTTTTTGGAAGGAGATCTATGGGGGTGACACCATGAATTACCGCACTAGGTAACACCAACCCGACTAACGTCACTGGTTCCAAACACTAAACCCCTTAAGTTTGTTTAGTCTAAGGCAATATATGTCGACTAAGTTTAACAAGTAATATTCTTTGTTAAAATATGTCATCATGCGATTTTAGAAAACGTAAAATTTGCCGTGTTCATTGGAGCACTCTCAGTGTATCAGTTTCAAAGGCTGATAGTTTTTGAATGCTTTCAAGTAGTCTGGTTCACTACATTTTATACTAACATGCAATGCTCTCGGCTATACGAAGATAGTGGAGAGCCACGCAGTGAGCATAAGAAACAGGAAACCAGACTAGTTGTCGAGCTCTTCAATGAAATGGAATATTCTCAGTTTTATCCATCTCGTACTAGAGAAGTAAAAAAAAAAAAAAAAAAAAAACAAAACAAAACAAGCAATGTAAATAATGGCAATTTTTAACTGCTCGCAAACCCATGGTGGTTATTCAGTGGCGTAACTAGGGTTGGTGCCACCAAGTGGGGTAACTCATGGTGTCACCCCCATGGACCTCCTTCTTGCACAAGAAATCACAAATGTTATAAACAGTCATGCATGTGCGATAACTCATGATGTCACCACCCAACCATAGACCCCCCTTCCTGCACAAAAATTCAAAAATTTTGTAGACAGTCATTTTTGGTGTCACCCCTTCGGATGAAGTCACCCGGTGCGATCCGCACCCTTTAGTGACGATGCTGTTATGTTATAATAACATCACAATGAATAGATGGCATATCTCCAGCAGAAACGCAAGCAGTTTGAAACCGAATGATTTATTCAGTTTTCTTTTTCAATACAAATTTAAAGAAGCAACATTAAAAGATTAAAAAAGCGGGTATTTAATTGATTGTTAAGACGTCGTCCTGTGTAATCTTTAAGATCAATCGTGCGATAAGACTCATGTGGTTTCAATAGCTTAAACGAATGCTGTTTGTAACGATACGTCATTTAGTCACTGCGACGTTATAACGTTATTATGACGTAACGCCATCCACAGAATTAAGTGCAGTTCAAAATGGCCATTATTTAGATCTGAAGACTTTTCTATCATGCGATGGAAATTACCGTGGAGGTTTCAATTGCAACATGGAAATGATTGGTTTTAAACACGCATGCTCAAACCGAAGTTTCGCGCTACGTCACGTCTTGGTCAACCATTGGCTGCACACAAATGTTATGACTATGAAATGCCACATCATACTTATAGGTTACTGTTTTTGTGTGGGAAAATGTGAACGAGTTTTTTTTTATATTAATACTGCACGACCTCTGGGATTACGGTATTCATCCGTGAAATCGAGTATATATTTCCGCATTAAAATGCAACTTTTTAAAATTATATACTCATTTTATCATTATACATAAGACGTAATTCTAAAATAAATATACTGCAGGAAACTAAATAATTGAATTACGATGTATTAAAAAGTAAATACACAGCCGAAGATTCATCAACACAAAATAACAATATTAATGCGTACAAACCACCGCCCAGCGACCTTTGAACTTCTTCGCGCTCAACAGTAGTTTAGAAAAGAATTGTCATTTTGGTCTACTAAATTGAAAATTAGAATCATCTTGTGAATGAATGCGAATGAATTTTGTTTCTATGTCGATTCAACTCAATTTTCCTTTTCTGATTATGATGGACTGGATTATTTTGTAAGTTCAGTGCAGTAAAGAGAATGGATTTCAGCTGGAAACCTACTCGAAGTTTCTGTACAGTTTCAGTGTGTATCAAGTTTTGCAGGACATGTCGGTCGGATTTGATGAACTAAGAAAGTAAATTTTGTGGAAATTCAAGACACACAAACATAAGTATAATTATTACCAGTCTTATTGCCAGCTAAAGAAAACATGTTTATGCACTCCCACTTGCATCTCGCTGTTGGTGGGACCCCAACTATGACTTGTAGCATACAGTGTGTATTCTATTGCTAGCCAAACACTATATCTAAATAGTTACACGGGGAAAATTGAAAAGCAGCTGTTGTGTTAAAGTCCATTTAGCCAACGGAAATAATACTTTTTCGTCATCTTAGCTAATTGGCTCCGAGGTTCTTAGTTTGTAACCAAAAAACTCAGTTGAATTTTTCATCGAATCTAGTATTTTGACAGATTTGTAAAATATTACGTCTCTGATATATATGCAGTAGCCCTTGGCCTCCATATGCTTTTCAATGCTATATTTTAGTTACTCTAGACAGCAATGGTCATAGCCTGAACCATTATATTTGCGAAAAGTTATTAATATTATCCTAAGTAACTGTTTCAATGATCAGAACGTTATTCTCAATTAATGCGTCCCTCGCGTTTTTTGTTGACATTGCGAATATCACGTTATTCTTTGAAAGTTTCATTTGTGACTCAGTGAACTCGTCCACATGGTTAAATTTATCATCAATACAATTGACGAAACAGCTTGTTTTTTTTTTCATTCACAAACAAATCTAATGAACCAAAAACAGAAAGTATATAGTACATGTTTGTACATAGTATGTTTGCAATGTAGTTCCTAATACACTATACTATTTTAAGGCAAATGTTTCGTGCATGTGCGTACAATATCAAGGAGATCAGTATAGTAAACAACTGCACAATTCTGACAAAGTAAAGTTAACGCAGACAAAAATGAGCATATAATAAAATGATTTATCGTTAGTGACACGTGCGGATCTCCGAAAAGTTGTAAATCTATAGTATTCGCCTGCTCCCGCGTCAATATTTACACACCTTAAAAAAGAAACTTGACAAAAATAAAAATGGCACAATGCTTAGTATTTTTATCCATTAATTTAAAATGTTTAACCCGACTGTCATCTGTGGATCCCTAACAGTGTCATGTTTGAGTTTTATGGTATCCATATTTGCGCGGGCGAGATTGAATGTTTTTCTTCAAACAAAAGAAGTGATATAAATACGCTTGAGAGTTGCATCGCCTTGTACAAGTGAGCTACACCTGTGACGTTTGAATTTTGTTGAATATTTTGAGAAATATTAAAATTAGACATTTGAAATAATAGGTGGAGACGACACGTCTCTTTAATTCATGTATCTGCTTGGTCTTATGACCCTTGTCATTTCGACGAATAAGGTACTTTTTCAGGAGCCAGGAAAAAAAGGAGTGAGTAAACTCGTTGTATACGCAGAAAATCTCCGGTTTGTTTTAAACGCGCACAAGACGGCAGTGATAGGACCCGCTGGCGACAGACAGTTTAGAAATTATAATTGTATTCGTGAAATGGATAAGGATTGAGCATTTTTTTTATATGATTGATATTTTGAGTTTTAAAATTTCAAGGAGATTCAAACTACCGTGACTGACATGAATACTCTGAGAAGATAAATATATCATTTTTTCCCCCGTTCGATGTATGGAGATTAAAGTGGTTTGTGTTAGAATAACTAATTTCAACTCTTTCAACTCTGAAATAGAAATATCGCGACTACACACAGGATCAACCATTACAAAATTATTGATCTTATCCAAGAATATCAGTCACAACAATCAAGACACACACACACACACACACACTCTCTCTCTCATCACACAATCGAAGAGTTTCATTAATCGAAATCAAAAAAATATCTTTCTTATCTTCGAACCGTTGAACATTAATGTAAATGAAAATTACATTTATTTCTAGTTTCCACATAATGAATTCATTTAAAATGTAGTTGTGCGTACATGTGCCTACAGTGTAACTGGGCATGTTAACTTTACAGTGTTATATTCTGTATACGTGAGCCTGTTGACTTTACACAGTGTTGCACGCATTGAGTCGGGGCACGTTTGAATTTACACACTATTCTACGCTGTATATGCTTGGGCATGTTGACTTTACACAGTGTTATACACAGTAAGTCGGAGCGTGTTTGACTTTAAATAGTGTTGTACGCACTGAGTCGGGGCAAGTTTGACTTTACATATTATTCTACGCTTGTTGACTAACTTGACTTTACACAGTGTTGTACGCAGTATGTCTGGGCTTGTTGACTTTACACGGTGTTGTACGCAGTGTGTCTGGGCATGTTGACTTTAAAAAAAATTGTACGCAGTGTGCCTGGGCATGTTGACTTTACAGTGTTGAGGGCGATATTATCAGCTGTTAATCTATGTAGACCATCGTGGTTTTGATAAAATTTTAGCCTAAATTTCAACGGGTTGTATTATAACTATTTCTTTTATAAACATATGAAGTGGCTAAGATTTGTCCAGTTTATAAACGGAATTATAAGTTATTTTCTTCCCACAAATTGCGAGAAGTTTCGTAATTGTTTTAAGTACAAAATATTAGTTGTATTACAAGATGGCCATTTCATACGTTTCAGTAGAGTAAGTCAGAATGAGGACTCATTCTTATAAATGAGGACTCATTCTTATAAATGAGGACTCATTCTTATAAATGAGGACTCATTCTAATAAACTGTACCAAATACAGAACCGACATGCTCATAACAATGGACGCATATTGTAAGACTTTTCCCTCTTTCAATTGAATTTTTTTTTTAAGATCTTAATGAAATAAATCATTGTTTTTAATGCTGCAAATGTCGGGAGTGTGGTGTGATGATTCTTTTGTATCTCTTAATTTGAGCTGTTAATGAAATCCTCTCGCACATCATCTATAACATCTCCTATTTCTCAGAATAATCTATGGAGACGGTTGTTTTCTCTTTTCGTCAATAAATGCATAATATGTAGACTACATGTACATGCTAAGATGTTTTTAAAAAATATCATCTTATAATAAAAAAATTTTGTCAGCAACTTGTTGCTTAGGCACCAACTGCTTTATTGTCTTCAAGTTTATAATTAATGAATAATAGATTGAATAATGAGATGCATTTCCTAAAAATAGGCATATAATAAATCCTCTTTCCTAATATGTAAGTAACAGGTCACGTGCTTGCTTAAATCCTCTCTCCTAATATGTTAGTATCAGGTCACGTGCTTGCTTAAATCCTCTCCTAATATGTTAATATCAGGTCACGTGCTTGCTGACGATCTGACTTGTGGGTATGTATTTTTGTAAATAAATTACGTACTCTACGGACACGTGTACATTCTTGACGGGTTCTACGCATTCGTTTATAAATACGTAAATATACACCTATTCCATGGTTGATCTGTAATGCAAGTCTTAATATTTGATGGAAGGTAAAATAGACACACAAAAAGCAAGGCAGCAGTCTTTTACTGTCAAGAGTATGCTAAAATTCAATGTGTTAATGCATAAGCATCCTCTCTTTTTTGATTAGCTCTATTGAATTTACAGATCATGTTGACATATGCTAATTAAAATATAGAATCTATTATTAACTACCAACAAACAATACCCGCCCCTTGCAACACATAAATAAAAAACAAGACCTATTAGACGGAAATCATATTTGTCTAGCTACCAACTGGTCAGAGTGGCCATGGTTGTTAGGTACTTGTGCCAACGGGCAGAGTGTAGTCCGTTAATTAAATTTACCGTCTGCCTAAGCATCATTTAAGTGATTGGCCTCGTTACAAATGACTGATTTGATCAACAAGTTTCACTGCCTTTAATTAAAGAAAAAACGAACTATTTTTGTGGCAGCCTAATTTCATTCCACGTTTTGCTTGTCGAAGATTCAGAATTTACCAATTTTTGGTTTCCATTTTTGCACTTTTTTTAAGACCATTTCTAGATTTCTTTCCCACAATCGTCGATTTTGCTGCATGAAGTCGCCATAAATGCAGCTCTACACCCGTGAAAGCGGCAGCCCTTCTTGACATGCGACAAGATACAAGATTGGTTGAAAGCGACATGATGTTTTGATGTATGTAAGAAAGATTGGATTTGATTTGCATACAGCTTGATTTCATTTGGAAAAAGTCACGTCTAATCGGTATATAAGAGTATGTTGATAAACTTGTGAGTTTGCGTAAAGAGTAATTTATATCATCATAATTCTCGTTCTATTCTGACAAGCGGTGGGTTTTATAAAGTAGGTAGCACAAGTCTTGCAACCTTTTAATCTGGTTCTTTGTACGTATCCATAATCTAAAATACATATTTATCATTTATTATATAGTTTGACCTCACTGTATTATTCTGTGTGATTTTCTTTCAACATTTCCATAAACAACTTTATAGCACCAGCAAAGCTGGCAACCAAGGCATCGGCGATAGACCAGACGCAACTTAATGACGTCATTACTATACCAAGACAACTTTCTATAGACACAAATATATGTATCTGAAACTAACAATCTTATTACAATCAGATCTCCACTGTTATGTATGATTTATGACAGCCTAGATATGATTTTTATCAGGTTACTGATACTAATTGACTATCTCAGTGGATTTTAACTAAGTTTTATCAAACAAATTTCATTCACTTACTATATTCATTTAGATTTTAGAACACATGAAAATAAAAGTTTCATTTTCCTTGCAGGTTTGCAAATGTTATGACTGATGCACAACCAAAGAAATCGCTTTTTTGAGGAATTGTAACTAATTTGTAACAAATGTATGCAGAATTTTGTGTCAAATCTAGAATTAAGCTTTCAGTACGAAACGAGAAAATGAAGTATTAACCGAGAAGATTGCTAAAACTAAAGAATACAATAAAATTGTCGCATTTAAGAAAAAAAAACATCCAATTGATTGATCAAATGTGCTCGCCTTTAAAAATAACTCGCATCTCACTTTTGTCTGCCTGTGTTTGAGTCTTGGTTCGATCAACATGGATAACTGAGAAAGCTTACCAGCATCTTCCAGTTGGTAGGTTGCTTCATCCCCGGGTCGTCCCAGGTTCTTCCTCAACCAAATATACTGACCGCCATGTATAGCCTGTCTTGTGTCGAAAAAATGTCATTCGACTAAACAAAAACAAATAAAATCCATTGAAAAAAAACAGTAATAACTCAGTAACCAGTAAATCTTTGTACTTCTTAAAGCGAAGAAGTCAGTTTCTGCTACTTAAAATGGCTTTGATAATCTGAGTCTAACTCCTCGAAAAAACGAAATTTAGACCTGTATAAAGGATGTGCCAACAAATAGACCTTACTCAAGTTAATGTTATTGGTGGCTCAGTATTGTTTTTAACAAATTAAAAGCAACGAATTCATTACACAGTCGTCAATGAGGGGCTCCTAAAAACAAAGCAAGCGGAAAATATTATATTTTAAAGCATGTGAACCACATTTGCATGTCACGCGCGACGAACAGCTTCCGCTTTTTTACCAGTAGCTGCAAGCGACAAGAATATATTTTTCTTGAATACGCATCATAAAATTACATCATCAACAACTCGATGTAACTGTTTGCTACAAATCAATAAAAGGTCTGTTAAAAGATCGATAAAGATCTTTGTTTGAATTCAGACGGCAAGAATGTGGGGGATGGGGAGTGGCTCATTTTTGTTGTACATTGGCTTTATTATTTCACAGAGTGGGAGGGTCAAACATCAGTTTCATTACCGAATTTTGTGCAATATAATTAAAAAGTTTTTAAAAATCAGAAGTTTGGATCAGTGCGCAATGGAACTGAAATGTTCAGTACAAATCAAATGTATGTATGTATGTATGTATGTATGTATGTATGTATGTATGTATGTATGTATGTATGTATGTATGTATGTATGTATGTATGTATGTATGTATGTATGTATGTATGTATGTATGTATGTATGTATGTATGTATGTATGTATGTATGTATGTATGTATGTATGTATGTATGTATGTATGTATGTATGTATGTATGTATGCTTGAACATTCCATTTCGCATTCATTTCTCACACAATACATATCCACAAGTCTAGACGTCGTGCATTATCCTAATTCCTTCAATCTTTAATTTATATTTTTTCAGTCGTGAATTGATTTTAAACAGTACATGAGTTACCATTGAGCTTAGGTGTGCTGAAGAACTGGCCTCCCTGTTGCCCACTGAGACCATCTTCTTTGCCAAAGCAATACGATGAATTTTTCATTGTAAGGGGTCTCATAACTTAACTAACATAGGACCTCATTTGTCCTAAATCCGGCACTGATTTTAAATTATTTATTAAGCCCAACCCCGCTTTCCAATCATCATACACTGGGTAGGTTGATTGTACTACCAATTTGTATTCACGTGATATTGCAATAAAAATACTATAACATTAGGCTACACATAACAACATACTGGGAGTGCTAAAAGTTCTTTATGAAAATTTAGCTCCATACAAGCTGAATTTCAATCTACATTTAGACAATATGTAACATTCATTTAGTTGAACTGATCTCTCTTCTGAAGTGGACTGGACGATGTATCTTTTCGTCGCCTCTTAATTTCCCCGCTGTTTTACAAAGTGAAGTCTCGTGCGCAGTCAATGGTTTGTTTTGTGAGGTGGTGGTAGGGTGGGGGTGGGGAAGGTATTTCAAGCTTATCGCTGCATGCTGAATAGGCAGACCGTAGAAAGGCATTCATAATGGTTTGCGCCAATTTAATTATTTCCAGAGGTGCGGATAGAAGTGACAACAATTTTTTTGTACATTAAAGTTGGGTATATGCAATCCCTCGAGGGTTTTGATGTTTGTAGAAGTGCAGATAAATGCTTCATTTAACATGTATTGTCTGGGACACATACTAATTTCGAAGTATAATAAATACAGTTAGTATCAATACCATTTTTTATGAGTAAGCAGTGGCTTACGGGACAACGCTGGAATAATACAGTCGCACCCAGAAACAAAAATTATCATAAGCACCCTTAGCTCTAGCGATGTGTGTATGCAATCTGGCCAATACACAAAAAAAGAATATTTATGGTTTGTATATGACTAATGGAAACGCAACTTGTAAACGCCATGATTACATCTTTTTATTCTTATTTTCTTTCTCCCCATACATTATTAGCAGTCATTGAGCTTGAACAACTGTGAAGTTTCAACGTAATTATTCAAAAAAGCAATGGCATGCAGCGTACCTAGGTATCTTTGCATGTTTTCTTGTACTGTAAACGTTGTTCTTTTCTATCTTTCAAATCGTTCAATACATATGTATGTATACAAAGTGTGTTTTCTTTAGTGTGTGTGTGTGTTTGTATGTGTGTGTGACTTCGATATTTAACTTAGCTTTAACCATCTTTCCTTCATATCGCTACAATGTATGCAGTGTGGCAGTTTATAGTGATGTCTAGCACTGGTGCATCGTACCGCGCACACGTGGCATCATGTCCCACTCAGACACATTATACTGATACCAGGCTTACCATTCCGAACACTAACCACTTAATGCTGAGCGCCAAGCGAGACAACTGCTAGTACAATGTTTATAAGTCTTTGGTATGACTCAGTCGGGGTTAAAACCGGCGAACTCCCGCATACGAAGCGGACGCTCTAACCACTCAGGCCACCGGAGCGGTGTCTTCTTTACTCATGGACTCTAGAATTTATGGAGATGAATATTGGGGATAACCTTATTTTTCACAAATCTGCAACATTCAGGTTTTTCTTTCTGATTTTACTTCAAGAATATGCGGACCAATCGACAAGTAGTTGGTAGGAGAAAAAAAAAAACAACAAAAAAACAAAACGTTTAGATAAGCCGAAATCCAGAGCACTGATCGAAACAAAAAGATAACATTCCAAGTTAAAAGCATGAAAATGACAATTAAAAGATGCTATAAAATGATTAGGACATTACAGGAAAAACTTGCTCGAGAGTAAAGTATTAGTATGGAAGATAGCTAAAACATAAACGTGGAGATATTTACATTTAAAATAATTTAGTTTCAATAAGACAATAGATTTGTGAAGTTCATTTTAAAGAGTGCCTAAGTTTCCTGCGCATTATAGGCAGAAAGGCATTTGGAGTTATCGTGACCAAGTAATCTGTATTGGGAAATAAGCACGCTGGCTGTCGTGTCAACCTTTTAAACAAAAATTAACAATTTAACTTTTGTAGTCTTCATGCAAGAATTTTAAACAAAAATATGTTGGGGTGCGTGTATGTATATATATATATATATATATATATATATATATATATATATATATATATATATATATATATATATATATATATATATATATATATACTTGAAAACCATTGTCTGTACGGGAATATTTTGTGCATATAAACAATCAATTTAACTCTACAACAATAAAAACTATTTTAAAATAAAAATCAAAATATGTTGCAAAATAAAGCGTGACAATTTGTTTTGGTAAGTGAAATATTACTTTACTCTTCTCTCTGAGAAATATTTTATTGCAGTTGTAAAAAAAAAAAAAAGCTAGACTTTAGACCAGAAACAAAAATCGCAAAGTTCTCATTCGTTTTGAAATATGATTAGCAAGAACTGGGTATTTAACCTGCATCTAATGACTAAAATTGAGTTAGCTTTTTGCAGACCTTGTTTACCAGAAATGAAAACAAGAGAATCATTCGGTAAGCCTATTTATGTGTATGCAAATTAGCCTTAAGATCTGACGTGTTTGCTCGCTCATGTCGCGTACCCAGCTACGAAGGTTGTAGTCTAGACCCAGAATATTCTGCTTTTCAATGTGCTGACCTCTAAGGGTCTATACAGCGCTAGAAATCATGAAGTGAACAAACAACAAAGACCTTGACCTGCGATGTATTATGCGACGACGGCTCTGAGTCAACGCTGTGCGCAGTTGGGGGAGGATAAATATGGTTTGACAATAAATAATGACTTCCGGTGCAAGATGATATGGGTATAATAATGTACCAAGGAAGACAGTAACTGTGATAGGTAGGATACTAGTGTCTGGATGAAAGTGCGTTCATATGCACTTTATTTTTCTGTTACAGAGAGAGAGAGAGAGAGAGAGAGAGAGAGAGAGAGAGAGAGAGAGAGAGAGAGAGAGAGAGAGAGAGAGAGAGAGAGAGAGAGAGAGAGAGAGAGAGAGAGAGAGAGAGAGAGAGAGAGAGAGAGAGAGAAAGAGAGAGAGAGAGAGAGAGAGAGAGAGAGAGAGAGAGAGAGAGAGAGAGAGAGAGAGAGAGAGAGAGAGAGAGAGAGAGAGAGAGAGAGAGAGAGAGAGAGAGAGAGAGAGAGAGAGAGAGAGAGAGAGAGAGAGAGAGAGAGAGAGAGAGAGAGAGAGAGAGAGAGAGAGAGAGAGAGAGAGAGAGAGAGAGAGAGAGAGAGAGAGAGAGAGAGAGAGAGAGAGAGAGAGAGAGAGAGAGAGAGAGAGAGAGAATGTCAAGTATTTAACAAAACCAGGAGACGTTTATATTGATTCTGCCATTTTAAATCTAATGAAGGTCAAGAAGGCATGCCGCATTTTATATGGATAAAAACATGCCAGATAAAAATGTCATAGTTCATAAACATCCCCAGTAAGGGTAAATTATTTGCATTATGGTGCAGTCTGTTACACCAGAACACTGTGTACATGTCTCTATATAGCCAGTCGACATTATTAGTGGTTAAATCGCAAACACTCAAGTTTCACCGAATTTCTCAAATTTTCCTTAAACTGAGATTTGCATCATGTTGCTTTTAGAAGTTCTTATAATATTGGAATTTTTGTGAGAAATTCGTAATTTAAAATGGATAACTAGTTCTAAAATTATACATCTCGGAGTCATTTTATTCTCAAAAACCGAAATGAGGAAATCCTCAAATTTTCATCAGTGGGGAAAAAAATCAGGGAAATGCAGGCCATTATGATCCTTAATACCTATCTAATGTTCAGTGGAAAATTCCAAACAAGGAAATAGGAACGATAAATAAAAATCTCAGTTTGAGGACGAACCCGTTGCCAGATTAATTTAATTTTCTAGCTTTCAACAAGACCATCCTGAGCAATATGTAAGAGGAGCATAACGTTCGTGGATTCTTTTACAAATGGTTTGAGTTTTGTACTTTTTATTCACTGTATATTTTTTTTTTTTTGGAAATGTCTTTGAACCCCAAGACCTGTCTTTCTAATGAACAGATTGAACATTTTCCAAGCTTGTTTTTAAGTGGTATATACAGCGTATTTGCTGTTTGTTTCTTTGTTATTACTGCCGTTACTTTTAATCTGCCTTATCATGGTACATATCAGTTGATTAGCCCTTATGATAGTATATTTTTTAAAGAATCTTTTGTCTAATTACAGTATCAATCGACAGTTTGACTAAATATTGTTCGTAAGTGTATGCACAACAGTTTTCATCAGGCCACAGCAACCTACTCCAACCCATAAAATCTAAGGCCACATCAACCTACTCAAACCCATACAATCTTAGACCACATCAACCAACTCCAACCCATAAAATCTTAGGCCACAGCAACCTACTCCAACCCATAAAATCTTAGGCCACAGCACCCTACTTCCAACACATACATTTATCAGATAAATTATGTGCAACATCATAGGCAAGTTTCCACACTTTCATTAATAAAATAAGACCTATTTAGTTAGCATCAAGCTGCAATTATTTATTTAATGTTCAAATAACTTCGTATACCCGAAGCTAACGGCTTAATTTTTATATTACCATACATTGACAGGAATAACCTGACGTTGTTGAAATAAAAAAAAATAAAATAAATATTACCCTAGAAATAATTATTGCCCTCAATGAGTTGCCCTAAATCATGCGGGCAAATTGGTCAACTTCAATGATGCAGCAATTAAGTAAGGGATTCAAATCAAGGTAAGTCAGTGCCGCTTAAACTCCTCTTTAACATTGAAAATATCAGCGGTGCGTTAGCACATCGTCATTGTTGATATATTCATCATTATCGTTATCGTCGTCTTCTCAGTTTGTCCTTATCGTCCGTATTTGAGCGTATACAAATTAATACTTCATTTAGATTAGCCTTATTTACGATCGCCATTTTGCACTATCTTACCGTTATATCGTAATCGTTCTTAACTACCTCGTATCTTTAAACAGGTCTTAGACGCCGAAGGGAGAAAATCAGACATTAGCCACCCGCACAATGCGTCTTGTCGACATGTCCAAGCAATAAAAAATATCAAAGAATCTTAAGAATCTTACCCTGTGGTGCATGCTGATTTTACAGGTATAATGTTCATGCGCTGCCAGTCCTGTATAGGTATGAATCAACAGAAGTAGGTGTTGTTTAAAACCAATCCTCTTTCGCTGCAGTAAAATTCCACAAGTACAGTCCCTGTCTCATGTGTCGGAGTTTTAACGCGAGGACATCTCAACTGTCAATAATTTTAACTACAACTGAACAAGTGCAGTGCGCAACGTGAAGAACAATAAATCACGGTGTGTCACCGGTATAGTCACAAACGATTAGTCAGAACCTAGTCCGGCTTGTTTGCCGATATGTTCACCTTGAGTACTTCCTATCCACATTATATCCATGAAAATGTGTTCCCTAGATTCGAACGAGTTCTAATTTATAACCATTATTGTTACAGCAACTCAGTGAATCCACGAAATGGTGCTGCCTGATTAGCCTTGAGTCCCCAAACTTCCATCTAGTTTTAATCTTTGAAAAAAATATACATCTGTCCTTAGTTACCTTCTATCTATCTATCTATCTATCTATCTATCTATCTATCTATCTATCTATCTATCTATCTATCTATCTATCTATCTATCTATCTATCTATCTATCTATCTATCTATCTATCTATCTATCTATCTATCTATGGATAACTGAAACGAGTGTTTGAAATCACAAGTGGAGTAATAGTTAAAATCTGGCCGTTTTTAGTTTTGAACAAAAGCGCAAACAATCATCAGGTTATTTTTTTTAACAAAAATTTTTCTAGTATTTATAATCGTTTGATAAAGAAAGTTTGTACAATTTCTTAATGTACACTCTTTCGATCCATATGTCCATCCGTCTGTCGCATTTACAAACATGGCTGTTGAGTGCAGTATTAGGTCGTATTTGGTACAGAAATTCATAATGCAGCCATATTTTGATGGTAAATAGCATTTGTAAATGTCCATTGCGGGGTTTTGTTGTGTTTAAAAAAAATATTTTCAAAATATTGGACAAGTGACAGCATGCGAATTCTGTTTACAACCAGTGGTATAATGCTAAATAAAAAAGTGAGAGAACGTAATAAAAAGTACAAAAACGCATGTTACTCGGGGGAGGGGAGACAATGGCAAATGCATACAAATTAAGCGAACGCTATTCCCACGGTGGCGCTCACCAGTTATTATGTACTTTTGAGAGAGTGATGTATATAAGGTGAAGTTGTTTGCATTTTAAACATGCACAGTGCAAAGAATGTTGGCATACCTATATACTACTTTCATGTAATGTGGATGAAATTTCTTTGGATATTGTACTTTTGGAAATTTTAAATGATCTTGGGACACTGCTAACTAAAATGACTGCTCCCTTGTGCTCCAAAAATCAACCTAAATTTGTCTAAAGTACACTATTCTTGGCAGCTATTAAAATATGGAAAATGAATTTTGCCAAACTAGATAATATCAGCTTCTAAAAGTGCAATGACTGAATTACCAAATACATAAAATGTAAAAAGAGTTATCGGCTCTTTTTTTTACAATTTGCCTCTGAAGTTCGAGAAGTGAAAATGAGCAAGTAGAGCTAGCACGTTTTTGAAAGATGCACATCTGGAGTAAGGCCAAGCTGTATATTCTCTAACCCATATTACACCCATCAATCATACATCAAAATAAAGGGAATTAAAGGTTCTTTGAACAACACCTAAGATATACAAAGTCTCTTTTAAATAACCAGTATAACCAGTGAGGCAACCCGGGGAAACTCTTTTTCTTTAAAATTTTAACCCTATGCTAAATACGAAACTGTAGAGCGCTACCCACAGCACTTCACCTCTGCTTACAACGAAAAAGATAAAATCATTCGAGGAAAATTTACTTGAGTGATATGACGAAACCAGATAAAAAAAACACCTGGCTTTTTTAAATTAAAAAAGGTTATTTTAAGCATTCTTCCTCTAAAAAAAAGACGGTGCTTTTAGGTATTTCCGTGCAATGTCTTCTTTAGCCATCATGCAGAATTGTTTATCTATTGGCAGGATATTAGGATGCAAGACACGAAAGCAAGAGTGTCCCGATCTTATAGGCCAGGGGTGTCAAATTCAAACCATCCTGATGCGGCCACATGAAGGCATTTCCGATGGCCCAAGGGTTGCACCACCTTTGTTACCTCTCCTTCCACCTTGTGACGCCAATCATTTTGCGGGCCACCTGATACGGTTTGGCGGGCAGCGTGAGACCCTTGTTTAAAGGCCAACCAGTCCAGGGCGCCAACTTAAATGGGGCGCGAAAAATAGTGCGCCAGTTGCTGACAGTTATTCTAGGACAGCCCCTGCATGAAAGTATTACGTTAAAATAAATACAAGTTGATTTCAGCGCTATATGAGAAAGATTACGAGTTGTGATTATATAGCAGGAAGAGTCCCATTAAATGTTATATATATATATATATATATATATATATATATATATATATATATATATATATATTTTTATATATATATATATATATATATATATATATATATATATATATATATATATATATATATATATATATAATTTCATTCTTTTTATATATATATATATATCTTTATATATATATATATATATATATATATATATATATATATATATATATATATATATATATATATATATATATATATATATATATAGAGAGAGAGAGAGAGAGAGAGAGAGAGAGAGAGAGAGAGAGAGAGAGAGAGAGAGAGAGAGAGAATACAAATGTATGATGTCTTAAGAAAAAAATATCAATTTAACATTTTTCGTAATGAAGGTGCTCAAATTGTTTTCTTGTATTTGAGATTTTTAGAAGGGCTGATTCAATTCCATCTGAATACCTCAGTCGTCGATGAGAAATCATCTGAAGGCATGGTAGATAAGAACAAAAATGTCTAAACATTTGTATCTCCTTATAAATAATGATTTTCGTTGTATACATTAATCATGTAACCTCGAGTTTAGAAACTTATTTTGTTTTGTTTTTTCCCAGTATGAACTAATTATTACCAGATTCAGAACAGAATCTATGGATTAAAACAACTCTCTAAAATGTTGAGTTATTCTAATAATTATATTTTTGCTATCTCCTGTTTGAATTAAAGCTCAATAAGTTCATGCATATGTTAAAACGCCTCCGATTTTTGCAGTTATAAGATTTATTTGCACACCCACGCAGCAACAATATGTCCATACAATATTTATTTATTTATTTATTGATTTATTTATTTATATACCTTACGGATCACTGCCATCTCACCTCTGTCTGCGTGGGTTCGAGTATAAAATTCGGCAAATGTGGATATGTGAGAAAGCTTGCCAGTAGCTTATCGTGGGTCGGTGGTTCTTTTGGCGGATTTCCCGGTTTCTTCCTCCACCATTAATACTGGCCGCCATGTATGGCTTATCGTGTGCTAAAAAAAAAGGCGTTAAGCTCCAGAACAACAACAACAACAACAATTTATTTATTTATTTATTTATTTATTTATTTATTCATTTATTTATTTATTTATTTATTTATTTTAACTGCCCTTTAAGCACATTACATGCTAATCCATGCAAAGGAAATAAAGCTATGTGCCGTCCCAACTCACAGAGCTGGCCTGGATGGTATTGAACCTGCGACCCTTGGATTTCGAATCTGACACTCCACCAGATCAGTTACCATGGCAATTGTTTCCATTATTCTCATAAGCTATTGCAACTGGAATAAAAATGAGAAGAAAACTGCAGTGAAACTAGGGACATTGGACAAAAATTTAACTCTCTCAGATCTTGAAAAATGTAACAACCACTTTCTCTGCAGCTCAGCGGAAAGTTAAGCCACATTTCAAGTGAGGATTGAAAAGGATATTTATTAGTTTGGAATTCCTTTCATTAAAAATGTGAAATAATGTTTTAAAATTTAAATTATTATAAATATACAGCTATGTTATGTTAAACCGAATGAATACAACTATTACTATTATATTTTTATATTTTAATTCAATTTTCGCTTTGTCTTTCGATTTTGCATGTTTCGCAAATATGTCTGGACTGGTGTTATATAAAAAAAAAAATTGTTATATTAACGAACGTGAATAAAAGTGAAAGTAAATCATGAATTCAGAGTATCCAGAACCTGTCTGCAACAATAATAGTACTGAAAACCTACATCATAAATTCACATTTAAAGACTTAGAATTGAGGCCTTTCCTTTTTTTATCTTCGGATCACGGTAAATATGGTATCCCTGATATTAATACTACATTCTTATAAACTCCTGTCAAGAAGATTAGTGATTTTCAATCATAGTCTCGCTTTCATATTGGATCAAATATACACTTTTTAATACCCATGAAGATCAATTTTAATTTCAATTTGAATCAGAACCATGCTGAATGAACTATTCATGTTACTGCGAAAGAAAAACGTGACTCTATTGTAGAATTTTCGATGAATGTTTTCATTATGTCCATTTCATCGAACGATTAACGTGGATGTTCAATTTCACGTGATTTTTCGAATTTTTAAGTAAATGAATTTAAAAATTAATGGTTAAATACAAGAGACTAACGAGATCATAAGTTTAATATATACTCACTGTTGCGGTGTGTTTAAGGCCTTAAATACCATTTCTTATTTATTTATTTATTTATTTATTTATTTATTTATTTTAGTTATAGGTCGAATATTTGCCTTTCCTGTGTTCAGTCTGAGAGTAACATTTGTTTGATTTTCCTTCACATGCATTACAAAGCAAAGCTAGTGAAATAAGTTCCAAAATGAATGAAGCAAAATATCCGTATGAGAATATAGTCCAAAATTTAATATTAATCACATTGGACGAGTGTAACAACATTTAATAAGAATATTATGAGTCAACCAAATAAAAACACTAATAGCAAATATCTGATTTAAAAAAAAAAACAAACAAACAAAACTCATACCAGTGGCGTATATAATTGTTTTCAATGATGGTGTTTATGCATTTGTTCTACATGTACATAAGGTTAAGAAATATTGGTCCTGGACTTTTCTTTGCAATTTACTCTAGCAATGCTACTGAACCGAATGAATCATGCAATAATGCCAATGATCAATACCGCCAACCGAGACGTTAAACTGTACATAATGTTCGTTACTTTCAGTCTGATTACCTATGTATTATATGAAATGTGTGTCTTGAGTTCATGGCTAAAAGTGTATACCTCTGCGTCTACGACCCCCATGCAAATTAGCTACGCCTACCTCGGACACGGTTTTAGATGGTATTCACCAGTATTACATCATTGTTCACCGGCGCTATTTGCCAGGGGTAATACGATAAGAAAAAGAAAATGATGTGGGTGAAAATCGAGCAGCATACACGTAATTCTCCCAGTGAATTTTGAATTTTGACCATTCCAGCTACTATGGTACAAAGTAACATGTGCCTTTAAATCAATTTCGCGTCATTAGTAAAGTCGATGACAAAAGTCGTGTGCAGTGAATCTGGTTATTTAAAATATCCACGTGCATTATGTTGGCGAATAGTTCGTATATGCATACATAAACGCTGACGAGTACGAATATCATGTTCTCGTACGCTCTTATGGATAATACAATTGTGGGCATGATCACATAAATATGATGCGTAAATAATGAGTTCCGTACGGATCCGTACACACTGCGCACAGTACGACGTACGGATCCGTACACACTGCGCACAGTACAACACGATGTGACTATAACAATGCCAGAAGGGCTCCGGTTAAGTCGAATAAGTTAAAACAGAAGTTGCTAAGTTTAAGCAAACAAAAAAAAAAACAACTGCGCCCACATAAACCTCGCCTCTCATAAACATATCCCACAGAAAACAAAACTACTGGATCTGCCCGCTTATTATTGTGTGTGTGTGTGTGTGTGTGTGTGTGTGTGAGAGAGAGAGAGAGAGAGAGAGAGAGAGAGAGAGAGAGAGAGAGAGAGAGAGAGAGAGAGATGTGATTATGTTTTTTAACGTAGCGTTAACAATTTTTCAGTCATATCGCTACATCGTCTGCAGTGTGGCATTTTGTAGTGATATCTAGCACTGGGACATCATGCCTCAGACATCACTCCACCAGGGATCGAACCCAAGACCTCCCGCATCCGAGGCGGACGCTCTAACCACTAGGCCATCGGAGCGGTCGAGAGAGAGAGAGAGAGAGAGAGAGAGAGAGAGAGAGAGAGAGAGAGAGAGAGAGAGAGAGAGAGAGAGAGAGAAAGAGAGAGAGTTTCTGAGAAAAATAACCTTGATTTATATACCCATCTGTTCAGTACCTGATTGAAGACAAATGAGGCCATGTGCTATTCAAGTTATGAAGTTATGAGGCCCCTTATTTAGTTCCTGAAAGAGGTATTGCCAAGAAGGTGGACACCACTACCATCGGAAACAGGGCCCTGTGCTTAAAGCACACCTAACAACAATGGTAAATCCGGTACTGCATCTGTTGCTATATGTGCAAGGTACAGGAAATTACTGCTCAAGAGAAGGTTACCAAATCAATACGTATAGTGAGCCAACTCACTCTAAATATTTCCTTTTTCTTCTGTTAGAAATACTTATATGACTGCATATCATAGTCAGTGCCGGATTTAGGACAAATGAAGCCTTGTGCTGGATATGAGGCCAATTACAATGAACAATTAATCGTATTTTTTTTTTTTTGCCAAGAAGATGACCCCACTGGCCAACAGATCCTATGCTTACCTAAGCACACACACACACGTACGCACGCACGCACACACACATACATACATACATACATACATACATACATACATACATACATACATACATACATACATACATACATACATACATACATACATACATACATACATACATACATACATACATACATACATACATACATACGCCCCATTTTAATGACTATCAAGACTGAACTACTTCCTAGATCGGATTCTTGCCACAATGAATTCTCAAACTTGAAATACAACATTAATTGGTCAGACCTTACTTCTGACGAAAAACTGAATTACACTCAGGCATCTGCACTTTTATTAAACAAGATTGAGATCCCACGTGATGTTGCCATCTGTGATGACCATGGATGCACTAATCAGGTACATATGAAACTAGATATATGAGCTATACGCTGATGTAGTAAAAGCTCTATCGAAATCCAGTAATAAATTGACTAGAAAATCCAAACGTGGCCACCGGGTTATACCAGGCTGGAATGACTGTGTCAAAAAACTACACGACTTTGCACGAAATGCTTACTTAATGTGGCGCGATAACGGTAAACCTCGTCATGGACAATTAAGTAACCGAATGCGCCAAACAAGAGCACAATTTAAATATGCTCTTAGATCATGCAATAATTACGAAGTAAAACGTAGATCAGACTCACTAGCACAAAAATTTGAAAATGTCGACCAACTTGAATTCTGGAAGCAAGTTAAACAAAGTATTACGACAACTTCCAATAAACTACCAATCTGCATTGATGGGTACCATGATCAAAATAATATATGCTACATGTGGAAAAATCATTTTGAAGACTTACTCAATAGTGTCAAAAACGAATCGAATAAGAAGCGTGCTACATCAGCATTGAATACCCCTTCTGCTCATATTGAGGTAATCACATTATCTGAGATCCAAAATGCTATAACAAGACAAAAAGGTGGTAAATGTCCAGGATCAGATTTTTTATATGAGGAACATTTTAAATATTCAGATATTAGACTTCATGTGCTATTAATGGTTTTATTTAATTGTATGTTTGTGCATAACTTTGTACCAGATGATTTCACAAAAGTTACAATTATACCGCTACTAAAAAGCAAAATTGGTAATCTAGCGGACAAAAATGACTATAGACATATAGCTCTTACGACTATCTCAAAACCATTCGAATGCATCATATTACAAAGATGCGAAGTCTTAATCTCCGATAATCAGTTTGGATTTAGAAAGCAACATTCTACAGATTTATGTCTTTATGCCTTTAAGGAAACCGTTAGCTATTATGTGGAGTGGAACATGGCAGCTCAGTATTTGCATGCTTTTTAGACGCTAGTTAGGTATTTGATAGGGTCATTCATTGGACACTCTTTACAAAGTTGCTGGAAATTAAAATTCCTGTATACATTGTTCATACTGTAGTTAACTGGTATGGCAAACAGTTGTATTACGTGCGATGGGGAAGTGTAATATCCAGCGCTTTCCATATAACCAATGGGGTGAGGCAGGGAGGTATTCTTTCCCCTATGTTATTTAATATTTACATTGACGAGTTAAATATATTGGGCCATTGTAACGTAGGGTTACGTCTGCCACCAAATGGTCTGTTTCTTAACAATTTTAGCTTTGCTGATGATATGTCACTGATAAGTCCGTCTGTCGCAGGTTTAAGAAAATTATTGAAGATATGTGAACAATATGCATTAGAGAATGATATCATATATAATACACAAAAATCAGTATGCATGGTCTTTCAGCCAACTTCTTTTAAATTATCATCACCTCCCTCTGTACAGCTTAACGGCAATGCTCTTACATATGTCGACATTTATATGTATTTGGGCCATATTTTGAAATCCAATCAGTCAGATAATGAAGATATGATGAGACATTATCGATATTTGTGTACTCGAACAAACATGCTTCTACGCAGATTTAAGCCTTGTTCATTGAGTATCAAAATTAGATTATTCAAATCTTATCGCTGCACTATGTATTGTGCTCCACTGTGGACAAACTTTAGTGAAAATGTGAAAATGTGAAAAAGAAAACTAGTAATTGGTTATAATAATAGTCTTCGCTTTCTATTAGGTCTTCCTAGATGGAACAGTGCATCCAACATTTTGTAAATTATAATGTATTCAGTTTTGAGGAAGTAATGAGAAAGTAGGTATATTCAATGATAACAAGACTTTCTAATAGTGAGAACTGTATATTGAAATCACTTTGGAAATATGACATTCATTTAAATTCTCACATTGTTAGTAGTGGAACCAATTACTATTTAAATGTGTCACTTAATTTCATTTTTTAACAATGCATGGCGCAAATAATTGTTGTAAATGTATGTGAATACTTGTACATATTATATATATATATATATATATATATATATATATATATATATATATATATATATATATGTGTGTGTGTGTGTGTGTGTGTTCTTTTATGTTTACAATGTTTTACTCTATATCCGTATTTTAATTTAGATGTATGGACTATGCAGTCTGAAATAAAGAATTCTTATCTTATATTATACATACATACATACATACATACATACATACATACATACATACATACATACATACATACATACATACATACATACATACATACATACATACATACATACATACATACATACATACATACATACATACATACATACATACATACATACATACATACATACATACTACATACATACATACATACATACATACATACATACATACATACATACATACATACATACATACATTAAAAGAAGAAGAAGAAACGCAGGTATTATTTATTTCTTCTGAGTTTGGCTTTCACAGTAAACGTAGTACATATAACAACACAGGTATGATCTGAGCCAAGTGTATGCAAGTCGCCGGTGCACATTATTTTTTTCCTGTATGTGCCACTAATCGAGTGGGATTGATTGTACAGTTATAAAATCCAGTGGTTGTGCGCTAATCTTTCTTTTTTTTTTCGCATTGCCTTATTGAAAGAAATTATCCCCAACAGCAAGCAACGTTATCATTAACAAGAAAACAAGCCTTCGGTTTCTGATATCTTTGAGATCAGAAGTAAAAAAAGAATATAATGTGATATTTCACTTATGCTGACCAAGGCATGTATATGAAGGAGGGAATCACCATAATCAATATGGATAGAACATCAAGTCTATATTTTTGCTTTGAAAAGTTGACAATAGCTGACTACAAGAATTGCAATATATATGCCCTATTAAGGTAAGGTCCAACCCTTAGGTGTATTATCTGTATATTGTATAAACATAGCACCCCTGTCGCTTATCCCCACTGCACATCTTCCCGCTTCCTCAACACGAAAATTCTACTCAACTCACCAAATAATACTTAGCAGTTGCCATCTTCGCTACCCAAGGCTACCATATGTTAACTTTATCTACACCTTGATAGATCGGTTTGATATATCAGCGCTTCGGTTCCGTGACCGTATCCAATCAGTACTTGTTAAATTTGAACACTGTTCCTGCTGCATGATAGAGAGAAGATGGACACCCAAGTGGGATGGACTCGCAAATAAGAACTTTACCCTGCTGGTCAGTATTTTCACAAATAGATCTTTTCCCTCAAATACACATGTAATGGCTTCTCTATGGTATGTAGTCATACTTTCTAAGTTAAACTTGCAAAGTATCTTTTTAAAATTAATTGCCTCTACCATTTTTGGCCGATGTACGAGCACTACTGTTACAACGCCGCTGGTTGATTGACAGTACATACTAAGGGAGGCAACTCTGAAATCGAATAGATTTATAGGACAAAGAATAGAAATATCTGATCGATCCGCCAATGTGTTAATAGGGTTAGCATATCGGAACCTTTGCTCTCGAAGATGATCAATTCATTCATAGCTGTGAAGTGATTTGCAGGACATAATGTAGACACATGCAGACATGCAGATAGATAGGTAGATAGAAGAATAAGCAAACTAATAAATAGGTAAGCTGGATTCACCATACTTAACACAAATATAGCCGTCCTGAGTCAATGAGCTACAAATGCGTACATGATATTAATCTATCAGTGTCCACAAAAAGTCCATTAGAAAAGGTGACGGCGTGTTTATGTAGTTTTATATTACAAATGACTAACTTTTTCAGTTTTTAGATGTGAATCCAAAAATAACATAAAAGAGATTGCTTCTTAGAGTATGCAGACAAAATCCACAACATGTTGTAATTTCAGGTAATAAAAATTAGTCGATGTTCTTAAACTGTACGTTAATCTTTTAATTATTCTACTCATATTTATTTATTTTATTGTTTTTTTTTTCTTCCTATGTGTTGAAGTGAGTAAATCTGACATCGTATATACATGTATTAATCAAGCATTTTTTTTATACGATATGGTCAAATAAGCAAAGAAACAAACAATAGTTATCATTTATTGATCATATTCATGCATGTTATAATATGGTAATATATAATTTTGAATAGTATGAAAGCTATGATCCGTAGAACTGGTTAAGTTTACAGTTTGTAATAAGTCTTTGTATAACACATACAAACAGCACGCAAATGCCGCCACACTGTGTGATCGTTATGCCCAAATATATAAAGTAATGGGGTACAGAAGGTACCATATAGAACGAGTTTAATCGAAAATCTGAACTTATCGCAACCTTACGAGTATAGAAAAAAGGTCACGCACTTTTCTGTTTTATAATTCCAATAATTAATTTACATGCAACTTGATTTTACATCGCTGATCTGAATATATAATTTGGTACAATTTCTATAGGAAATAAAGGAATTTGTTATATAGCATTATATGTACGCGAACAATTTTCTCGGTCGTCTGATTATAATGCATCTCAAGATTACAGCAAGCAAAACCAGGTGAGATCGGAACCTGGAAAGACAAAATATAAAAAGAAAAATCCATTGAAGGTGCTGCTTGTGTTTTGCACAAATTAATGATGACTGAATCTCTGTTGCATTACGTTTTGCTCTCACAACTGACATAAAAGGCCTGCACGATGTATTTACATAGTTTCTAAGTTTGGTTTCGTTTTTTGTAGCTAATTATATGCAGTGGACAATTGTATGCTGGACTTGACCTTGTCCGCAATTAATTTTCTACTTGATCTGTATCATTGATTTTTGTTTATTCTGTAAGCAACTAATACATAGCAAATAGTTTCCTGTAAGTATGGGTTAGCTATTAGGATTAATATTTTGGCCTACATCAAGGACATTGTGTTTACCACATTTTATATTCTAATTGTAACAAAGATTTAATATTTTTAAACACTAGAAATCTTCGAGAAGGTGATTTTACATGACATAATATTGTTTGTTTTTGGAAAATGCTAATTTTTATTTGATGTCAAGTAAAGGACTATATAATCTTTTTTTTTTTTCTCTTCTAAAATTTATTAATTCATGCTTTAAGATTTGAACAGAATCAATTGTATTATTGTTGTGTCCAGAAGTTCATTTAGGATGGGATTTTATTTATTCAGATTATCTATTCACTGGAAATACAAAGTGCTCATAAACATAAGTCTTGGAAATAGACTTGAATTTATGTGAAATTTTAAATATGGATATATTCTTTGATATACAGTTGCTATCAAACAAAGGACCTTTGGCACATCACACTATACAGGTCAACACAGACACATCAAAACTTTCAGTGTTGGTTTTTTTAAAATTTAGATTTCACTAAAGTTTATAAAGAACTTTAAGATTTACGTTTGTAATTTTATGATTATTTGCGATTCAGTTAAACCGATACCATTAGTCATTGCATTTATCATCAATTATGGTTATAAATGGATTTACCAAAAAACTGGATCAATATATACGGCTATGTTTCAACAGAAATTAGCAGTGTATTGTTGATCAACACGTATGAAGGTGCATTCGATTGTCATGCATATAGTGCCACTAAATTTTAGATGGAAACTTAATATATTCTCCATCAGCAGGTATGATACTGTTATATCATCTTAACGTCAAGCGTCGATCGTACATACTGCCGTCTAATACGCCCGATGAATGGTTGAACAATGATCTCATGTAGTGCTGTCCTCCCTCACACTGAATCGACCAGTATCATCTGTCGACCCAATATAACCGACTAGTGACTTCAATATCCGGTTTAAGCAAGCCCACTATATATATAGTGAGAGAGAGAGAGAGAGAGAGAGAGAGAGAGAGAGAGAGAGAGAGAGAGAGAGAGAGAGAGAGAGAGAGAGAGAGAGAGAGCGTGTTTGTGTCCGTGTGTCCAGGAAATTAGTTGGGAGTTTTCAATAGGATAGATATACCAGTGTATTAAAAAAAATCGTGGTCATATTACATTTAAAACTAAACGCATAAACTCGTTATTTTACCTTTTCAATACAGCGTGGTTAAGCCGTTATAGTGTTTGTTTCTTACATAGTTTCTTATTTATGGCGTGTGAATTATTACAGAAAGTGGTCTGCTATTTAGGGATAACTATTGGTAGCAGACGTGTTAGCTTGTTTGTATATAAATAAATATGAGTGTTTCTGTCGTAACATGGTCGCTATATTTATTTTGGCTAGTGAATGTTCACCGTCTTTCATACTCTACGTAATTCCATTTATTTTTTAGTTATATATCTTTGAAAACATTTATCAGTTTGTTTTAAAAATATAAAAAATAGAATAGGACAGTTATTTAGAGAATCTAAAACGCAATAAATTAAAAACATTACGGATCTCCTGACGTCAGTCAGGTTAGAAATTATAAATTGATGAAAGAATGAAATTAATAACTTTTGTGCATTTTTTATGTTTGAAACTTTTCGTTTTCAACGTCGATTGGCCGGTATATACAAGCAGGAGAGTGCGCGAATATTATTGTTTGTTTTCCACATGAGATTTAATCAGATAGTAAACATCTATATGTTGCATTTAATGGCGTACGTACATGAACAACAAAACAACCAGAACCATATGTCTATACGAACTGTGTACACGGTTTTATTTTTGCCGTTTGCATTCGTATTGAATATATTATGTGGTGCTTTTTAATTAATATTTCCGAATGCACTAAACTATCACTTAATGCAGATAGGGGCAATTCTAACTTGAATTAAAAAATCCAGCAAAATGTCGTATAACATTTAATGTGATATTATCATCTTTCAGTGCATTAAGTGAATTGAATTGTCTATTGAAAGAAAATCTGATAACCAGTGATGTCCCAATGTATATTAGAGAATCAGACTATAACGTTTTGGACACTTTGCCGCTCTGGCAGTTACGGAGACATAGCATGTTTTCTTGGGTTGATTCTCGTCCATCTTTTCCATCTGTTATTTTTTTGCATGTTCCATTCGCAATAAATGTATTCAGTTCCTGTTTGCACTCTTCACATTCTGTTAATGTGAATTTAGTGGGTTTTTTTATTTTCTTCGATGAATCCGAATTCGTGTTACGTACGTGCTTTGTACGTTTCTTCTAAATTTCAATTACCTTACAAATGCTCGAGGGCAGCTTGTAATTCAATTTAAATTTCTTTGTATGAAGATGATAAATAATGTTGTCTTTACTGTATATCATCCAAATTATTGCTCAGGGTAAAGTCTAGGACTTTCTGAAGATTGTATCAATCTAAAGGTGATACTGGTTAACGACAGCTGAATAAAATGCGATATTAATACAGCCCCCCCCAATGCATCCCCCCAAACACTGCAATATTTCTTCGTCAACCAATCCACTTTCTGTAAAAGTCAACATAAAATTAACGCTAGTTCTAAACACTGCACGAAGCAAGATTGAAAAGGAGTTATTGGATGCATTGTGCTGGACAATATAAGGCGATACATGGCGAGAGACAATCTGATTAAAATCAGATCTCTACAGTCTTTTGTGGAAATCTAATGGACATAAATAAGCGGTCATGTTGTGGTTCACCAATTAAATCACAACTTTCAGATTCATGAAAGTGATGCACGTCATTCGGAACATATTATTACTAACTCTAATTCTCCCTATTATAAATTTGCAATGTTTTATCTGATATGATATTAACAATATATGGACTGGAAATTCGGAAGGTCATTGCAATATTTTTATCTGATATGATATTAACAATATATGGACTGGAAATTCGGAAGGTCATTGCAATGTTTTATCTGATATGATATTAACAATATATGGACTGGAAATTCGGAAGGTCATTGCAATATTTTTATCTGATATGATATTAACAATATATGGACTGGAAATTCGGAAGGTCATCTAAAACATGAATATTTATCTGTGTCTGTCAGATCTATACGTATGACTATGGAGATCCGATTTTAATTAAATTCGCACGCGCGCGCGCGCGCGCGAGAGAGAGAGAGAGAGAGAGAGAGAGAGAGAGAGAGAGAGAGAGAGAGAGAGAGAGAGAGCATATATATTCGCATGAATTTGCTGTTGTACAGATACGACTAAAAATCACATTAATGGATAGATATGCAAACAGAAAACTCGTACGAGACGTTGTACAACACAGTAAGATAAGCAGGAAATGTAATAAATCATCGACCACTGAGCAATACAGTACAACACAGTGGACTTGGAACTGCAATGAAAAGTGTCCTTTTTAACACGATGAAAGGCATTAGGGATCATGTAAATATGTAGAAATTCTGAGTTAAAAAATAGAATCTATGAGATATAATGCTTATACTATGAAAAACAGCCTGACGATTTACTAAAAGACACCAACAAAGAACATGCCAAACCAAAAATAAAAAAAAAATATAATCTTTGTTGCCAAAGCAGCGAGAAAGGTTGAAAACATACAAGCAGAATTATATATGTTATATACTTGGAGAGAATTTTCAGGCAAAACACAAACAAAATTTGGAAGTTAAAAGCAAAATTACTGTTAATGAAACGTGACACAAATGTTCAAAGAATTGCTTGTAATAATTCCTGCAACAACCACTGTCCGCAGTTAGGACAATATCAACTGTTGCTACACTTACTACCCGTAGTTATAACTATATCAACTACTGATACATTTATTACGGTAGATATTACTATACCAAATGCTGCTACAGTTACTGCCCGTAGTTATGACTATATCATCTGCTATAGTTACTGCTGTATAAGTTACTGTACCAACGTTTGCTACATTTACTTCGGTAATTATGCATATAACAATGGCCGCTAAGTTACTGCTGTATGTATTATTGAATCAACTGTTGCTAATTATTGCCGTAGATATTGCTATTATTAGCTATTGTTACATTTACTGCCGTATATTTTGCTATTGTCAGCTATTGTTATATTTACTGCCGTTGATATTGCTATTGTCAGCTATTGTTACAGTTACTGCCGTAGATATTGCTATTGTCAGCTATTGTTATATTTACTGCCGTTGATATTGCTATTGTCAGCTAGTGTTACAATTACTGTCGTAGATATTGCTGTTATCAGCTATTGTTAGTTACTGCCGTAGATATTACTATTGTCAGCTATTGTTACAGTTATTGCCGTAGATATTGCTATTGTCAGCTATTGTTACAGTTACTGCCTGTAGTTATGAATATATAAGCTGTTGCTCCATCTGTAAGATATGTTGGAAAGGTTATATAGAGGTGGAGGAACAATTGATGTTAGGGTCCTAACAGAAGGAAAAAGATGACTCTTTCGTTCAAAACATGAAAAATAGCTTCAGGATAATTATTAATTATTTTATTGATTTAGCAACTAAAGCATTGGCACCTTTCCCTGGCATTAGTGGTCGTAATTTTTTTTTTTTTATAATAGAACATTGCCAGGCTATATCTCACCAACCTGAACATGTTATTTTGCTTGCTCTAGCGTTAGCTAGTTTGTGTAATGTATCGAATTTTGAAGACTTATTGAAACTTAAGGTTGAATAAGGAAATAGCTTTATATTCTACCGAGAAAAGAAGATAAGTAAAGGGAAAACCCGATGAGTCAAAGGGAAATCAGTATCTAAGAGAGGTTGGAATAATTGAGGTCAGAAGGGAACATAAGCGCACGCATTAGACGCAGAAACAAGACAAGAGGAGAGAGACATCAGGTAATGTTGTCAAGCGTGGAATTGTACTCATTAATACACTACTCGTAACATGATGTAAATTGAACACTGCGACTAAATTCTATGTGCAAATCTCTTAGAACGAAAAATTGAAATTTTGGCTATGTATTAATTTACTACATTTATTTTAGTAGATCTGTTGGATAGGAAAGTGAAATTCTGGCTATGTATCAATTGATTAAATTTATTTTTAGATATTGGTAAAGGGGCTCGTAGTTGTTTATTTCTTTCAATAGCATTGCTCAGTTATCTGTTGACGTTCCATTTATCTGTCCACACTGGGCATTAACACCGTGACAGATCACTCCCTAGTTAACGATCGCCAAATCAATTAAGGAGGCTTTAATGGTTTAAAGCCTTCCCCCTCCCGTTACAATATATACAGTTTGTAATTTACATTTTTGATCATTTGATCCAATGATAAACAATACATCTAGCAGAGCTCGTGAAGCCGATAACCAAATGCGATGTTGGCAAAGAGAGATCAGCAACGAAGAGGACCTAGAAGTTCCTAACATATTTTAAACAATAAATATAATCTGGGCAATTAGTAACGTTTGCAATTAGCCGTGCGTCGTTTGAACGTTTAAAAGCAAATCACATTAGTAGATAGGACTATTGCTATCGTTGGCGGAAGTCAGGTGTTCTTAAGAAATATCACTATCATATTTGTCCTTCTTCTCAGCGTCATTTTTACTTACTGATTTTTCTTCTGTTAATTGATTTATTGTTAATTGATTAATTATCGTTTTGTCAAGGATTGTTTATGAGCCTTTAAAATAAAATCCATAACTTCGTCATTAATGTCAGGATGTATATGAAATTTAAACGAGTCTTTGCATTTCTTAAACATTTTATCTTTGTCGAGCACTTATGTAAAGTTAGGAAATAAGAACATATATGAAAGAAAAAGTGAAAAACGCGAATTGAAGTTATTTCTGCCTAAAAGGTACCCTTGAGCTCCAAGTACTTGTTATTGGTTTTCATAATCAGAAATGCACATCTCAGGTTTGGTGTGGTTTGGCTAATCCCGCTTTAGGGCCCTACATAATAATAATAATAATAATAATAATAATAATAATAATAATAATAATAATAATAATAATAATAATAAAATTAATAGGGTGAGGAAAGAAGAAAGAGCTTATTCAATGTAGCAACATTTTGTAAAACAAAATGCTTGTTTGTTTACCGTCGATTATAAAATTGAACATAAATTTATTGTTTAAAATTATGTAACGTTCCAGAGTATTAAAATATACTGCGTAACATTACAAAACTACTTAGTGAAGACTTTATAACAGTACTAAAATTTTATGAAAGGATATGAACCAGAATCGAGATGATGCTAAAGATAACATAACGTATATACAAATTTGGCCATGAACGGCTGATAATGAAGAGTACAATGTCTTTGATATATTATCTTATTTATAACTGACAAAAAGAGAGGTTTGATTATGAACATCCAGAAGTTTAAAATGCTGCAACTGCGAAGGGAGGTAAACAAAATCGAAACGCTTAAACGATTCAGCGTTAAAGAGACGCTATGGAGTTGAAATAATAAGAAGAGAGCGTCTTCATCCATGCTCTGGTAATTGTGAACGTGGCCGGCAAGCGCAGATGCTCTATTGAATGACAACAATGAGGGACAAGTTCTTAATTTGCATACTAATTGCATTGATAAATATACTTATAAGGTGGTGCGTCTCTCTAAATGACTACTCGGGTATGTGTAAACTGATAAATTTTCACTTTGTATGTGCAATTAAGTACAGGTCAACCCAAATTTCGATATAGTTCACGGAGAAATTAAGCCGTAAGGGTAGATGGCCCAGTGAAAGAGAAAGAGAGAGAGAGAGAGAGAGAGAGAGAGAGAGAGAGAGAGAGAGAGAGAGAGAGAGAGAGAGAGAGAGAGAGAGAGAGAGAAATTCGTATGCGGAGTTCTTGTGACCGTTATGAAAAGCATGGCCACAATAGCTAAGTACACATGTGAAAATAAAAAATGAGATGTTCTTGACGTAATCTTTTTTTTTTTTTTTTAATCTTGTCGTGTGTTCTACAGTACAGTAGTGTCATAAACTCGGTTTTCCAAATCATTACCATAACGCTTGTTTACAGTGGTCGGCATTATTGATAGATGTGTGTTGGAAATTCTATCATAAATACATGTGAATTTAATTGAAGATGCATGCTATAAAAAATAGTCCAACAATGTAAGACATTGGTTGACCCTGATATACCTTGGTGTGTCACATTCTCACAATGTTCATCAAGAAACAAAACGTGAATAAAAGAAAATAATTTCATTACTGAAGAATGTTTTTTTGTTGTGTTATCTCTTTTAGATGCTGTATTTAGTAAATATTGTTAGATATTGTAAACAATTATTTTTTTCAGTTAACACTGTGCATTGAAACATGGTCTACCACCATCTTGAACATGTTGTTTGTATTCACATGGCAGAGATGTAATATTTGCATGGAAGCCCAAACAAGTTATGCAGTCAATACCATATCACTGATTACATGCATGATCATCAACTTTACCAGTGTTATAATAATATGGTCTAAAACTAAGTAACAGGAAAAAAAAAGTTGTTAAAATTAAATAAATTATTTATTAAAAGTTCTTTAACAAGCCCAAAATCATAGAGTATTCTAAATGAATTCCAATGGTGTTATAAATGCCAATATTGAATTTGCTGATGTGCCAAAAGTCTTGATGTATCACACTGATATGATCTAAAATGCCTCTGAATGAATTCACAGTAATTCCAATATAGTGATTTAGTGCTGAATCAATGTGCTCTATTGTAATTCTAATAAATAATGTAAATAAATGAATAAAGTCCTCAAAAATGAGTACAAATAAAATTGATTCCAACAAGATGGATGTCAAGAGAATGAAATGAGTAATTATGAAATCATCAGCACATATAAAAAGCTAAAACACTATAAAAGATCTAAGATGAGTATAATTTTGCCATCAGATTCATAAAGAACTTGCTTCTAGGCTAAGAATAACTAAACATTGAACTCCTGTTTACCTCCAAGTAATAATGCCTTAAAATATAATATAAACTCATAGACAAATACTATCTATGTAATATGTTGTATATAAAATAACAAGGCATTAGTTGGGTAGGCACAACTAATACCCAAGTGATGGAAATGGTCAATTACACAATGCAGATTAAATTTACATACCATCTAATCATGCACAAACACTAATACACAATACAAATCAAATGTAAATAATAACCAGAAAACTAGAAATTACAGATTTTTAAAGCATTTAAAATTGTTAACTACGGTATCAATAGTTTGGTACCAAGTTTTTGTTAGACAAGGTCATGTAGGTTACTGAAAACAGTTTCTCCATGATGCCCAAATTTATGAGCAGAATAATTACTAATTAGTCCATTGAGCTAATTATGCCAATTAAACGAACAACTGTTCATCACTGTACATCAGATGATTGTGTTTCTTAAATTCCCCGAATCCCTCTGAATTCTGACTCCATGAATAGCCAGAATGAAGATGGTATAAAAAAGCAATAACTAATTCAAAGAGTAAGACAATAATGTGAATTTAATATGAATCGGTTAATTATTCACACGTAAAATGTATAATTCTGATACATTTTGTGCTGGTACAAAAAGAGTATTATCAAAAATCATTGATTACTTAGTAGCTTATTTGTAAAATAAACAAAACAAAAGTAAATGATTTGAAATGATATCGTTCAACAATAGCACAATAATAATAAGAAGAATAAATTGAAATCTGTCTTGAGAGACCACCACTTCTGCCAATAAAATATAGTCCCAGTAGCTGAGTAGTCTCTCATTAGAGATCAAGTGTCATAAAAGAGTCTATCAATGCATGAAAAAGTCTGATCTTTCATGATGGCTGGTCTTCTAAAACAGTATCCTTTTCAAGGCAGGTTTTTCTATGACAGTTTTTACAAGTGTTGCATGATAGAGGAGAATTACTTGGAAATACATTTGCAGGACAAAACATATACTGTATGTTTGGTATTGTACCCCAAAATTGAAATAGGTGATGTCAATATTGTTTACCTTCAGCAATACTGTACTATAGACTTGTGATAATCAAACCGTTATTCAAATTTCAAAATTTTAAAATCAGAAAATAGAATGTTTCCTGTGTATCTGATGGTAAATGTAGGACAGTTCCATCAGATGGTCAGTGTAGGATATTTCCAACTTAAGGTAAATATATGACAAATCCATCTGATGGTCAGTGTAGAATAATTCCAACCGAAGATAAATACAGGACAATTCCATCTAATGGTCAGTGTAGGATAATTCCAACTGAAGGTATATATAGGACAAGTCCATCTGATAGTCAGTGTAGGATAATTCCAACTGAAGATAAATACAGGACAATTCCATCTGATGGTAAATGTAGGACAAGTCCATCTGATGGTCAGTATAGGATAATTCCAACTGAAGGTAAATATAGGATAAGTCCATCTGATGGTCAGTTTAGGATAATTCCAACTGAAGAGAAATACAGGACAAGTCCATCTGATGGTCAGTGTAGGATAATTCCAACTGAAGGTAAATGCAGGACAGTTTTATCTGATGGTCAGTGTAGGGTAATTCCAACTGAAGGTAAATACAAGACAATTCCATCTGATGGTTAGTGTAGGATAATTCCAATTGAAGGTAAATACAGGATAAGTCCATCTGATGGTCAATGTAGGATAACTCCAGCTGAAGGTAAATACAGGACAATTCCATTTGATGGTAATATTGGATAAGTCCAAATGATGGTGATATAGGATAAGTCCATTAGATGATAAATGTAGGATAAATCCATCTGATGGTGATGTAGGATAAGTCATTAGATGGTAAATGTTGGATAAGTCCATCTGATGGTGATGCAGGATAAGTCTATTAAATATTACATGTAGGATAAGTCCATTAAATGGTAAATGTAGGATAAGTCCATTTGATGGTAATGTAGGATAAGTCCATTAGATGGTAAGTGTAGGATAAGTCCATCTGATGGTGATGTAGGATAAGTTCATTAAATGGCAAATTTAGGATAAGTGCAACTAATGGTGATGTAGGATAAATCCATTAGATGGTAAATGTTGGATAAGTCCATCGGGTGATGATGTAGGATCAGTCTATTAAATGGTAAATGTTGGATAAGTCCATCTGATGGTGATGCAGGATAAGTCTATTAAATATTACATGTAGGATAAGTCCATTAAATGGTAAATGTAGGATAAGTCCATTTGATGGTAATGTAGGATAAGTCCATTAGATGGTAAGTGTAGGATAAGTCCATCTGATGGTGATGTAGGATAAGTTCATTAAATGGCAAATTTAGGATAAGTGCAACTAATGGTGATGTAGGATAAATCCATTAGATGGTAAATGTTGGATAAGTCCATCGGGTGATGATGTAGGATCAGTCTATTAAATGGTAAATGTAGGATAAGTCCATCTGATGGTGATGTAGGATAAGTCCATTGGATGGTAACTGTAGGATGCATGCAACTAATGGTGACATAGGGTAAGTCCATTAGATGGTAAATGTTGGATAAGTCCATCTGATTGTGATGTAGGATAAGTCTATTAAATGGTAAATGTAGGATAAGTCCATTTGATGGTGATGTAGGATAAATCCATTAGATGGTAAATGTAGGATAAGTCCATCTGATGGTGATGTAGTATAAGTCCATTAGATGGTAAATGTAGGATAAGTCCATCTGATGGTGATGTAGGATAAGTCCATTAGATGGTGAATGTAGGATAAGTCCATCTGATGGTGATGTAGGATAAGTCCATTAGATGGTAAATGTAGGTTAAGTCCATCTGATGGTGATATAGGATAAGTCCATTAGATGGTAAATGTCGGATAAGTCTATCTGATGAGGTAGGATAAGTCTATTAAATGGTAAATCTAGGATAAGTGTAACTAATGGTAAATGTAGGATAAATACATCTGATGGTAAATGTATGACAAGTCAATCAGATGAGAAGTGTAGGGTAGGTCCATTTGATGGTAAATGTATGACAAATCCATAGGTTCTTTAATACTTTCAGTTTTATTTCCCCAAATTGTGCAGCACTTGTCTAAAGGAGAACAAATCAATGCATTTAAATTTACGAAATGGTATTTAACTTGTATCCTTTGTAAAATATAAATTCTGGTGTAGAACAAGCCGGATTCATTTGCTTCAACTTGTATAGATTTGCATAAACTTATACTTCCAGTAGTTAGAACCAGTATAGATTTCATTAACTAGTACTTCCAGTAGTTAGAACCAGTATAGATTTCATTAACTAGTACTTCCAGTAGTTAGAACCAGTATAGATTTCATTAATTAGTACTTCCAGTAGTTAGAACCAGTATAGATTTCATTAACTAGTACTTCCAGTAGTTAGAACCAGTATAGATTTCATTAACTAGTACTTCCAGTAGTTAGAACCAGTATAGATTTCATTAACTAGTACTTCCAGTAGTTAGAACCAGTATAGATTTCATTAACTAGTACTTCCAGTAGTTAGAACCAGTATAGATTACATTAACTAGTACTTCCAACAGTTAGAATATCTTTAATGTACAATTTCAAATTTGGATTTCATTTCAGTGATGGCCTTTGCCTTTTTCCAAGAAACACAGTTGATTTTTCATTAATTTAGTAAAGCAGTTTTGAATTTTATGCATATTTTCACACAATTATTACATATTTTGTTATTTCACATGCTTGTTATATATTTCTATTATTTCACATGACTTTAACATTTCTGTTAATTCATAAGATTGTTATTTCTGTTATTTCAATTATATGCACTTTTATCATCTAGGTGCAGGTAAACCTCCCATGTTTGGTGATTATGAAGCCCAAAGGCACTGGTCAGAAATTACTTACAACTTACCTGTGAAGGAATGGTAAGACCTGATGGCTGGCCATCATTTAGAAAACATTTTAGTGGATGGGCAAATAATCTAGAGCCTTTATACCATGATAAAAATTACACCCCAAAAGTGGTGTTTTTTTAAAAGGAAAGATGAGATTTTTTTTCTGAACAGTGGTGGTACTTATACAGTGTTAATGTAAATCACAATTGTACGAGTATACAGATTTTGACAAAATATGAGACAATTCAATTCTCAAACATTTTCATGTTAATAGGATTGTGCCAATTGGAAAAGTATGAATTTTTATTTATTTTAAATTATAAATTAATATGATGAATTTAAGACATCGTGAAAAAAAGCAATTTCACACAAATAGTTTAGTTTCTGGATAAATAGTATGATATATTTATATGTGCAGACTTGACAACAACAATGTAATGATTGCATCTTTATAATACGGTATATCAGCATTATATTGATTGATAGTTTGTATTAGTTGACTTGCAAATAATTTTCACTTTAAAATATCATTTGTATTTTCTTTCATTTGAAGGTATACAAATTCTAGTCAGAATGATCTAATGTATTGGGGTTTGGATTATCCCCCATTGACTGCCTATCACAGCTGGATCTGTGGCTTTATGTAAGATTTTATTTGGCATTTGTACTTAAAGCTTATATCAGTTGGTTATACAGTAATAATTGTTGTGAGGGAACACTGCTATGAACAACCACATGTCATTTCCATCCACAATTGTAATGCACTAATCAATTTTATTATATAAATGCTCTGTCGTCAGCGACCACCTACTGAATGTGACACGCAACCATACAGTCAAGCCTACTTATCTCATCCTCGGTTAAGTTGACAACCTGCATATGTCCAGTGTTTTGGTCTGGTCCTGAAAAAAATCCTTCTTTATTATGCTATATTTTGCCCACTTATCTTGACCTATGTTTAGTTGATAACCTGGTTGTGTCGGGCATAAGTTTTGGTCCAAAGTGATGTGGACCTGCTTAATTCTATGAAATGCAACCTTTTAACGTCAATCTCACAAAAATTATACAAGAAATGATCCGCAAAAGAGATAAATTTTCAGGCATAATTTTGGTAAGCTATGATGGTAGTTACATGTTTATTTAGTATTCTTTCTATTTTTGCTTCCTAGAAGTAGCTTAATCGATTAGTTTATTAAGAATATATCATGTTTACTACATAAAATATTCAAGGGTTTACAAAGACAAGAGTGTGAACAAATTACAAAGTAACTTTATTTTATGAAAGCATAGAATTGTAGATGTTAGCTACATTTGTATTTGATCATTTCCCTTTTGTTTCTTAAGGTACATTTCAGATCTGAATTATGTTCGGAAATACATTTATAAAAGAAACAACGATCAAGGAGATACAAGTAATTAAATAATAATCAATGTGCAGATAGAAAATTGCTGATCAGCTGAATTCAAAAGTCATGAAATTATTCTATATACATGTAATATCATGATGATTTATTTTATTTCCTTTTATGACAAAATAGCCAAACATTTCAGCAATATTTTCAAAATATTTAGGAATTATAAACATATCATAATCTGCAGTGCATTATATTTTTTAGTAAATATGAAGTAATATCAGTCTGCTTTTGTCTAATCTGACATCGATTTGTAATGAATAATTTAAAAGCACTTATGTTTTCATACATGTGCTTGGCACTAGGCTAAAGTTCATGATGATTATACCATGTCCTTGCATTGTTCTCAGCCATTCATATAGGTGAGAGCAAGAAAGGGAGCATATGAAACTAGTTATTCCTGCATTTAACCTGCTTCCCATCTTTATCATAGAGCATATGGATGAGTGGGACCCTGTATCCCTTTGAACAAGCATATCACAAGAACATAGATACTACTGACCTATATGTAATCAATTATTACAATGATTGATTTATTCTGATAAAAAACAAATATAAAAAGAATAATAATAATTTAAAACAAAATTTAGGAGTAATGGTGATAGATGCAAGAGTCTGTAAACCAGGCTAAAATATATGCCAAGAATTGCCATTGTAGTGCTGAAATTGAAGTAGTGGTTGCACATATTGTTTGTCTTTAGAGTTAATCTATATTGCCTGGAGGTGAATAAGGTCATTGTCTATTAAACCAGCAAGAGAGAATTGTTTGTAGGATTTGATTAAGTGTTTAAGACATGTGATATTTTTTATTTTCTTTCCCTGATATTAAGTGATTACATCCCAATCAAAGCAGTCTTCTAGTAAAATTGGTGTGACTGGCTTACATTGAGTTAATCCCTATATATTTTCTTTCATTATTTCATTAAATGTTAGATATGCAATGCACATGTAGATTTTTCATATTTTCTTAAAGCCCAGCCAAGACCATCTTTACATTTGATATTACAACTGAGCACTCACTAATAATGTTAACACCTAGAACCTTGATAAAAAATGGCTGAACCTTCAACAAAAAAGAGACAAATTTTAAGGATGGAGAAAACAGTTATTGTAACTGAAAGAAATGAAAATGAGCAAATCACTTGTAAAATAAGCAGTTTAAGAAGGTAAAACAAATTTATGTTGTTTCAAAGGAAAATGAATAAATCTGAAACAATTTCATATGCTAATATATGTGATCTTTAAATGTAAATGTGACTCGATGTTTTAATGATAGAAGTATATCTTTATTGCCATATGATTCTGTTTTTAGATGAATGCATGCAATATTTTAGCAAGAAATATTAATAAAAAATACAATATATGTACAATAATTGTGGTTATTTTTCTTTAAATTGTTATGAAACTGGACCTTGGAAACTGGTCTTTTTGTACAAATCTTCTATGAGAGACCACCTGTCTTTAGAGACTGTTTTGTATTGGCAGAAGGGGCAGTCTCTTATAACAGGGTTTGCTATATTTACTTAGTTCATGATCATTTTTACAATTGTTAAATATATTTTATCTTACGATAGTAAATTATAGATGATTTATATTGATACAATTGATATTCCACTAATTGATGACAATCCAGCTGTTTTATTAGACTTGTCATACAAGGAAATGAGAGAGATGAAGAATGAGATAGTAAGGATTGGAATTAAAACTCTGAATGAGGTTATAAAACAAATTGAACATGATAAGAAAGATATTTGTTTAACAATCTATTTTCATACCATATAACTGAACTCTTTATATTGTAGTAGAGGACTGTTAGTACCCATGTGCAAAAGCCACATAAAAGTAACCAAGTGATGCGACGTAATGGGCATTTACTTCAGTACCTGTTTACCAGGGTGTTTTCCTCAAATGTGGTGCTACAAAAAAAGCAGCTCAAAATGATGTTTACTGCAGGCATTGAAACACACTTCTGAACCAATGTTGTACAGGTGTTGTAATGCACTTGTATGTGAATTCAGTTATGGTGTCAAAATTTGCTTCCAGTGAAATGTGGCAGAGGCTTCCAAAAAAACTAGTTAGTTAAATATAATTTCCAGCTGCAGTTTAAATGTACTTTTATAAATATATAATACAGTAACTCGTATTCCTAGGTTGTAACATGTGATTATTGAAAGGGAGAACTAATTAGGTTAAACTAGTGCCTCATGATATATACACACACACTCACACACACACACACAAGTAAAGTCCAACCACAAAATATACAGTCCTAGCATAATGCGCTGCCAGATCTTGGTCTGTGCAGTAAGGAGTAATCAGTAGAGCAAACAAAATAGACCCTGATTTTCAGCACATTATTTGATGGCTGATTAGTTGATCAGGGTCTTTGTTGTTTGCTGATGGACTTAAATAATCAGCAAATATTTTGGATATTAATTGGCACAATATTGAACTCTTTGCTTGTAGTGCCCATTGCATCAATCCAGAATGGGTTGCTTTGAATAAGTCACGTGGATTTGAGAGTGAAGGACATAAACTGTTCATGCGGTATTCTGGTAAGTATGTGGTGCCTAAATCTTTGTATTCCAATAGCAGTGTTCTTAATTTTAAAAATAGCCTTTCTTCCAAAGGAACATTGTCTGAAAAAAAATACAAATTTTGGCAGTGAGGTACATGCTTTAAAGTTGAATTTACTTTCTTGAATTTCGGTTAGATACATGCTTTTATAACATGTGTTTTATAATATATCTGTAGGAGTATTGAGATGTATCAAAGCAGGTGCCATGTTTTAATGAAAGTCTTTATAGTGAGGTTGTGCTGTACTTAATACATCTCAATCTGGTTTTATATACAAATGAAGCAAATTAAGTCCATGTAATGGGGGGATTTAAACATTAAAACCCTCCATTTATTCAGAGTTGTTCGCTAGAGAATGATCTCCCATGGTGTAATTGCCCAGTGTGGATGGATAGATGGAACATTACAGATAGCTGAGCAAAGTATTGAAAGAAATTAAAACAATATATATATATTTATATATAAATAAAAATATAAAATTTTAATCAATTAACATATAATCAAAAAATTTAATTCCTATATAACTGATTTACTAAATTGAACATAATCAATTAAGGCATAGCCAAAATTCACTTTCCAATTCGACTGATTGTCAGTGACAGAATTTAATTACAGTGTATGTTTTTTATCATGTTTACGAGTGTTGACTTTGAGCGAAATTTCCAGGCTAGACAGCATCACCTGTCAACTGTCTTCTCACGACTTGTTTCCCATATCTAACCACATGCTTGGTCCTCTTCTGACCCTCTCTATTCTGACATCCCGTAGATGTAGATTTCCCTTTAATGTCATCAAATTTCTTCCATATTCCTCCTCCTTCTCTTGTTTGGAGTACGAAGTAATATATAGTATGTCTCACGGTAGACAAATTCCACTATTTATATACATATATATAAATTATATTTCTTGTGCTCAGATTTAGGTGGTTTACACTGCACACTTAGTAGTATTCTTTATTTTAAAAATAGCCTTTCTTCCCTTAAAGGGACATTATCTGAAATAAATACAAATTTTGGAAGTGCATGAATAACTCCTCACAGATTCTGTGATTGCAGTATGTTACCGTTGATACAAATGACCTTAGGTCAAGTTCATTCACACTGAAGGCATGTCATCATAAATTTCCACATGTTTTCTACAGACAATGTGGCCTTATATGCTAGCATACATTACAACACTAAATTTTATTTGGCTATTCAATGCAGTTTAATGTTCATTTATTTATAGCATAATATCCGCTAAATCTAACTGTCCTAAAGTAACTTGCATGATCATTTAAATATTGCAAACTAATATATAAATATACACTTGTCATTAACTCATTAACTCTGAGTAAATATCATCCTACACAGAGATTCAATTCATATATCATAAGAAATTTGACACATTTGTATATTAGGGTGAATTACGAGATCCCTATGAAATTCTACACATCGAATATTGAATTACATACAATCCGTCATTTCTCTCAATGAATTGATAACTGAAAAATCAAAGAATTAAATGGCATAAAACTTAACATTTCAGTAGAGTCTTGAATATGATACATGCATGAATCATAACATATCATATTTGCAAACAGACAAATGAAATAGCATATTAAAAATTGGAAACTAAAATTTCATACTATACTGTTTTTTATTCTCCAAACAAACAGTCATAGCCTTTAGTCTCTCTTCTTTTCTAAGACAACTATCTGGCCCCTTTCTAGTAGTTCTCAAAGAACACTACTCACTAGTGTCTCTAGAGTCAACTTAAATCTTATCTCAAAAGAACTCTAAATAATTTTTGCAAGAGATATGTCTTAAATTGTTTTCTCTTAGTGTACGCCTTTAAGTTTCCCTGACCAATCAGAAATAACTGTACATAAAAGTTTTCCTCCAAATAATGTGTCAGTCGTCAATTTCACTAGCCTAAAGCATGCTACAATTAGCTTCCTTTGAAAAATAGATTATTTGATGTGTGCCCATTTTGAACTGAGTTACACCTACACCATGTACCATTAAAAATGACCAGGGCAGATTCTACTGAACCGTAATGTTGTTCCCTTAATGTTTAGAGACAAAATAAAGAAATAATCATTGTACTTTCTCAAGAACTTTCTGCTTTGATTATGTTAACTTGAAAGCACAATTTTAACTTTAGGTTTCAATGAGTTTCAAAATTCGACATCAATATCCACAAAATTGTGCTGCACTTAATGTATGCTAAATGTATTGTCTTTAAATATTCAAACCAAAATATTTTATCTATTTCTGTAATGCAACTTTAAAAACTGAAAACATGCAACTAAAGCAATTCATGAAGACCTATGATAAAATATTAGTTCATGACAAAATGATTGTTGCATGATGTTATAATTATTTATCAAAAATTATTATGGCACAAAGTGCTAACTTGTTCATGAGTGTTTTTAAATATTGCAGTTTGTATCAGGAGGAAAATTAGTATTTAATGACTATTAATACTTTGATAAATCATTAAAATTTACAAATTAATAAAAGTCTTTAAAATTAAATGATTTTGTTTAGCGCAGAAGGCAGCATCAAATATGATATGTTTCCATCATTTCCTAGCTTTGCTTTTGCAAGGTGGAAAGGGTATACAGCTTTTGTTTTGGTTATCTCACTTGGTCATACAGGGCCTTCCATTTGTTTTGGTTAGCTCACTTGGTCAATCAGGGCCTTCCATTGGATTCAAAGTTGGAGGGTGAGTTGCCAAAATAGCCAAGGGGTTTGGGGGACCTCTTCAATGGGGATACAGTTTTTTTTTTTTAAAAGTAGCCAGATGTACAGTAAAAGTAGCCAGGTATATCACCTTGCTACTGGCTGAGAAGGAATGCCCTGTCATAACGGAAAAGTGAGCTGCTTTTGTTCTGCATTATCTGCTTTATGTTGTGCATCAGCTGACAGCAATTGCTGTTATTTGTTTCTCCAAAATCACAGGACTGATTTAAAACAAAAAATAGCAAAGAACATTCAAACAAAAAGGTATAATTTTGATCAAATGATACCCAGTCTGCCATACAATATGGCCACTGATTCTATTAATAGAAATCCTTTAAACATCGCAAAAGTTGCCAGACGGATTTGACAGAAACCATTTTCATGAAAGCATTGCATGTTTGTGACTCATAATGATTGGCCATCAAACATTTTAAATCATCAAACAATTTTTACAAAAGCATAATGAAAAGAATTTGACAAAATTTAACTTTCAGCATCCTCACATGACAAGCTTTTTGTGCCTATGAGGCAAATTCCTCATCAAATATGGTCAAAAAACAACCTTGAAATGACTTCACTATAAACTGTTTAATAAAATTGAACTATTCAGTTTTGGATAATGATGCCATTTTGGCATGATATATACATCTTTGCTACAAATAGAAAAATCTTAAAATGATCTTTCCATAATTGCTGAACAGAATTTGATAGAAGGCATCTTTAGCCAGAAGGCTGGATTTATACAGATGATGCTACTGATATCAAATAAGACCATCTTTTCAAAAATTTTTACCTTTTTTAGAAAAGAGATTTCCTTTGGAAATACTTTCAAAGAGAATTTTATAGAAATCATGTTGGTGTTAGGATCATTTACATTTGTAAAGATGATGCTGATCTGACATCAGATTTGACATCAGATTTGACTGTTGTTGCTGAAAACAAAATCCCACTGAAGTTTTAGATAACTTCTGAAAAACAGAAGAGAAATTAAATAAATTTGATGTATCATGACACTATGTCCTTCAAAATTTGTACAAATGATTCTGATCTGACATCAGGTAAAAAAGTCTTTCAACGGCTTTTCAGAATTACATAAAATAATATCCAAAGCAGCCTGACATGAAAGCATTTCAGGTTTGCTCAATCGACTGGAAGCCACTGGAATTTATTGGTTTAAATACCAGACTTGCAAGCAGCAGGTTTACATTCTTCCATCACATTGACTTGGGTGTGGTGGGTACCTTTTTAAGGCACTTTACTCGTGTTGCCATGGCACATAATACCTTAATGAATTTGAAGAATCCGAATACCAGCATGCATCTTGCTAACCCAGATTTCTTGGCTAAATGTAAATGTCAGCCATGTGAATGATCTCAGACCATTTTCGACCTCTTGTTTCTTCTCGTATCTGCAGTGTTTTCTATTTCAGTTATTCTGGCTGATGTCTTGGTGTACTTTCCAGCTGTTTATCTGTTTTTTGATCAGCTAAAATCAATTAAAACATCAGATAAGGTATGCATTTAATTGTCTTGTCCTCAATCCTTTCAGTTTTTGGGAAATCTTTTTTTTTAAAAAGTATGTTGCTTTGCTAAATGTATTGTCTTTTAGTGAGTCACACATATACTGTGAAGGTTTGTGTTTATGAGATAATGCCTTAAATAAACATGTCATTTGTAAAGGTGTTTTAAAATGAGAGAAATTAAAGTTAATGCCATGTTTAAAATTTTGAATAAGAGGATGTTGAATGAACCAAGAAATGAGAAATATAAAGAATGGACAATGATCAAGGTTGTTTGATAGATGCAGGAAAATTCAGTCTGTGGGTCATCAGAAAATTAGTGTACATATCAAGTTGTCCCTGTCATTTGATGCACCTTGCTGTAGAAAAGGCTGTTGATAAATTAGAAGGAGAACTTCTGAAGTATCATGTTGGCATTATACCTGACAATGTATTTCCTGTGGACAGCTAAAAGAACCAATAACTGGAAGATATAAATTGTCTTTTCTTTGTCAGGTTATATATAGGAATATTGGTTCTTTACCATTTTAATGCTGACTGTGAGAGATTGTTTAGTATTGTTAACAAAAAAAAAAACTGAATTCAGATCCAGACAGAGTAACCAAGTACTGTGAGCTCTACTTTGTATAAAACATTCAGTCTCAGCTTGTACAGTATTTTGAAATGCAGTATGAGAGTCTGTTGCTAAAAGTGCTACATATGAAAACTTGAAGCAGTTATTGATGTTAAAAGACTGGAGAGGTAAATAAATAATATTGGACAGACACACATTGAGTTTTATCATGCTATATGTGAATTACTCTTTTTCTGCTTAGATTACTCTTTTTGTCCACTTGGATTATGCTTTTTCTTTGCCAGGGGTTGGCATGTATGAATTAGTTATATCAATGTTTTCTTTTTTGTTTCAACTTCTTATATCACTTTAAAAGATTCTATATTAAATTTCACATGTATATCGCCACTATATCAATTTTCCCGTGTGTTAAGTTCATTCATATGTCTATAAAATGTATTAAAAGTTATAATAACATAGCTCTACATCTGACACATTTCCAATGAGCAGGTAAAACATAATGTTTAATTTAGTGAACAAAACTTTAAAAAAGGACAACTATTTTATTTTATTTTCAGGTGAAGGGAGTGTTTTTGATGCTGCTGTACCCAGGCTTGATACTAATTGATCATGGGCATTTTCAGTATCCTTCCTGTTGTGTTGACACTCAGTCTGTGAATAATACAAGGACCACACACAATTTGCCAGGTTTAAACTTTAAGAAGAATACATTTGGAAAGGCTTTTTAAACTTTTTTTATGTCAGCTGCACTTCATGCAACATAAAAAAAGCTTTGAGCAGCAAGTTCGTTTAATTTCAACATTTGGACTTTGGGTTCAACTTAAGTGTCTAATAATTTTAGATTTAAATAACTGAAAATTGGAATTAAGTAAAATTTTCAGGATCTTTATAACTTTGGCTTTTGTTTTCTAAATTTTATTGAAATAGATATAGGCAATGTACTCACTTTAATGGTTTTGAGTTGGAGTTTCTTGTACTAAAATATTTTAAAATTATGGGATCTGTGTCCCCATCCTAAACCTCTACTTGTCATGTTGAGTAATATCTGGTAATCAAGACTAAAATCATGTTCACTCTCAGCTCTTCAAGAAGAAGATATTCAAAAGTGAAGTCTTTTGCGATTGGGCAGAACAAAATCTCTAGCACAAACCTTTAGAAGTAATGTCTTGTGCGATTGGGCAAAACAAAATCTCTAGCACAAACCTTCAAAAGTAATGTCTTTTGTGATTGGGCAAAATAAAATCTCTGGCAGTACCTAAATTTAAAATTTAAGACTACCAAACGCATCCAGCGTAAAACTTTATTCTACTCTAAATATCACTAAAAAATCTTACACCTAATCAGTATGCTTCATCAGTCTTGAGTAAAATTTAGACATTTTTTGGCAATATTTATTCCTCAAAATGTTGAGTAAGGTTTTATTATGTCTGGCCTGGTCTTTTAGGAAAAGAAAACTGGGGAACCCAAAAGAAGGTGCCCATTTTAAATGAACGATCCCTTACCTTTTCATGTGCTGGAACTGAGAATAAAACCTGGGACTTGAGAGATGAATGGTTACTGTGTGTCCAGGTTCCATGGTGGAGTTTAAACATAAAAGTAAATCCTGATCAAAGATTTTTTTAGTCTTTCTGATCATGTTTGATATCATAGCTGCCTTCCCTCATGATTTTGGTGTGAATTTCAGGACTTTTTTCAGTGATTTATGGATTAACATTGCATGCAAAAAAAATCACGAATTTCCCAATTCTCATTTATTTTAAATCTTTAATAAAATAGCTGATACCCATTAAGTGCTAGTTGTGATATGGGCAGTTGCAAAAACGGTCTGGAATTGCTGGTCGCTATATTAGTAGAACTATAGCCGATTGATACAGTTGGTCCGGTAGCAAGCATTTAGTGTATTTTAATCTATAGGTATAATAGAATAAATTTTCAGATGCTTTTGAGAGAAACTAACCAGAATTTTGCTTGATGCATGCGCTACCAGCACTGATTTGAATTACCATTCAGCATTAATGTTGACAGTCTTCACCACCAAGAAAAATGAAATGTATTGCACAAAAAGTGAATTTTAGTTTGGAATATACCAAAAATTGGCTGAGCATTCAGCCATCAAACACTGATATACATCATGCTTATTGCTCACAGTGTGCAACAAATTTTAGTATTGAGCATGTTGGCAGAGATGATTTGAGGAAGCAAAAAGCAAATAGAGGTTGGGAAAATTAAAACTCGAGATTCCTGCTCTGGAATACTTTAAGCCATCGATGGAATACCTACCAGCTACCAACGCTGTAACACAATCTACCTTTATTAGATGGATCCCATGCTAAACATTTTTGCCATCAAATATTCCCAGATTCGAAGATCGCTTCACGAATTCATGTCAGAATTCACTCATTTTTATCCGTTTTCACTAATTGTGAGCCTGGAATAAGTGAATTTTGTTATAAAGTTTAACTTTTTATAAAGTTAACCTTTTTAAAAATGTCTTTTGTCTTAAACACACATTGCATAGAAAAAATGTCACTAATTCAATTAATTGTATATGCACTCATTTTAATAGTGTTAATATATTGTGATTTACAGTTTTCCAAATAAATTGCTTCATTACTTGTGAGGGATATTGCCCATGAAGAATTGGGTTTCCTCTGTTTTGATATCTTTAAGAGAAGTATTGTGATTTGGCAGTGTTTTGCTCTGATTTATGTATATTTGTTTCATGTAGAGATTTACTGAGATCAAGTAAAACAATAGTTTCTTTTGTACATGGCAGTCTCAAAATTGAAATCAGCAATGTCACAAAACCACATCTTTGAAACTAGCTGGCCTGTTGAAGTGATAATACACCAGTGTCTCTAATGTTTGGATTGTTTATTCTGTTAAATATCTGTTTATGAGGAAGTTAATTGAATTGTGTAATTTTAAATCTGCCTCTTTTCAAGCTAGAAAATGTTATGTTGTGAAAAACATGAAAATCAAACAGTTTAATTTAAAATACTTTTACAAATCAGTTACCAAATATTATTTCAACTAGCATTGAAATTGTTTCAGCCAAGATTTGTTGTCTTTAATGACGTGTTTCAGCATTAATGGTAAAATTCAGTGTGAAACTAAATACATTTGAATCCTTGTCAAATGGAAAACCCTTCCAATAGTTTGCATCATATTTTCACAAAATTGTCTTAAAAGGTCTCATACCACAAGCAATTTATTTCTTTATATAGATATTTTGCTTTCCAAACAAATTGATAATAATTAACTGCATTGTTCAACCTCTTATCCTTTCTGCACTTTTTTTCTCTTTTTCTTTTAAATTTGTTTCTCACTGCAGTATTTATTCCCTTTATATTAAATGTAACTCGTGCCCTTGACCTGTGTGTCCCTTTATATTAAATGTAACTTGTGCCCTTGACCTGTGTGGGTACAATTATTTTAGCTTGGGACTGAGCCTGCTGGCAGAGGGATGCCTGATATCCTTATCTTGTGTAGATATAATTGTATTAGCCTGGGACTGACCCTGCTGGCAGTGGTGTGTCTGACTGGAGGCAGGGACCTTGTGGGATCCATTTTGTTTTGCTTGGCCCTCAACTACAAACAGATGGAGCTGTATCATGCATTTCCCTTCTTTTCTTATCTTCTGGGATCTTGTTTTGCATCAGCAAAGGAGAATTGGTTTGTTGAATGTTTTATACGTTTATAATACCATGCATTTGCTTTTTTTGTGGGCTATTGATTTTAATGGATTTCATGGTTTTAAAACTCAAATTTAAAAAACCTTTTGAAAAACGGTCATTTTAGAAAGTATGATCCATTCTGATATCTGATAGTGTAAGTAATGATGACAGTGTACTAAAATTTATTCTAGAATTTTTTGAAAATCAATAAGTAATAATTAAATAATTCATGTAGTAATTTCCATTTTTATAATATTTTAAGAGTTTTAGTTATGTGAGAAGAAACTTTTGCGAGTAATAGTTTTTTGTCTTGATAATATTTACAGAGAAAATATATTCTTCCTGCTGAATACAGTTATGTGATGTAAAATCCTGTTAAGCATTGTACACAAGATTGAATTAGGACACTCTAAAACTAATATGTTTTAATAAATTTATAATCCTATTAAACAATGTACACAAGAGTAAATTAGGGAATTCTAAGACTAATGTTTGATAATAGACACAGAAACATACTTTCCCTCGCATATGAACAAATTTGATTGACTTTTATGTTTACTTGTGCTAAAATTTAGGTACTGTTTAGTACAAAACTTATGGTTAATATACGGGAAAATTTGTAATTGTTATTGCTCATGATTTTACTTGATGAATTGCAGAATATGGCTTACTTTTGTGAATCATTGGTCAATTGATGGTTGTTGTAGCTACACATTCACTGGAATATCTCTAAATTCATTGAGTGAAATAAGAAGCAATCAACACAATTACTGTACTTCAGTGAAATATATTTGTCATGATGCACATTATAAACAGAAAAATGTTTGCCTGGAGATTACCTTGCAGAATTCACTTGTGTCTCAGATTAAGGAACTTGGTAATTTGCTGCATGCACTTGTGGGAACTGTGATTATAGGCACTTGTCAATTATTCACCATAATTGCCTGCATACTCTTCTATTTATCTTTTTCTGCTCATAAATAATAATAATTTTCATTTTTTTGCTGTACATAACCCAAAATGTTGTTACCTTGCTTAGACCCTGTTAATTTTACTTCCATTTTTTTTTTCTATGTACATAGACAGCACATAGGTGAACTCTAACTTTGAAATGACAAGTTTAGATTTTTTTCTTAGATGGTCATTGGAAATATTCAAAACTATGTGGTGTGTCTCGTAACATATAAATATATTATTGTGTTTTATTGCTTACTTTCACATGATTCAAAATCTCAGTAATTGTTGCAGGTTTCTTAAGCTGGTGAAAATAGGGCTGGTTGTCATAGTGACATTCATAGTTTGCTGGTACCCTTTTCTAAGTGATATAAAGTCGGCCTTGCAGGTTCTGCATAGGGTATTTCCATTTGCTAGAGGTTTGTATGAGGTATGTAAAACCATTTTCTTTTAAAATAAAAACTTATGTGTACAGTCTTTGTTTATTAGTTCTTGATGCCATATTATTACCTCATTCATGACTGGGCACAGATTTAATGATTGCCAACCAAGGCACGTCTGTACACAATGTACTTATTATTGCCAGCTGACTAAAAATTCAGCTTGCCCTCGAGAAATGTGAGCTTGCTGTAAAATATGTGAATATAATAAAACATCTTCACTATCAAAAAGGCCAAAAACTTGGGATATCGTAAGGAAATGGTGTTGTATTTATTTTACAAATACATGACTTTTTGTTTTCTTTTTACACGATACTAATAATGGAAGTTGTAAAAAAAGAAATAATACAGGTAGATGGATATGTACATGAGAAAAAGAAGAATGACTAGAATGCATTTGTACTAACCGATTTTCTCTTGTGCTAACTATTCTTTTAGTAGGACAATCATGTTCCTACTGATTGACACAGGTAGAAGTAGGATGCTCTGCATTATTATACTATGATAATGTTTTTGCCAGAGACAGCAAACATTTTAGTAAATTACATTTCTCCTATAATACTTACCTGATCACAATTGCAAATAATCTCCCACCATTCCCTGCGATGTGAACATCCTTTAAGGTATATCTCAGGTATAGATACTGCATTAAACAAGATATATTGTTAGCCACTTAGTTTGCAGGAATTTATATTTAATCCAGAAGAGTTACTTCCCTTTGTTTAATTTATTTAGAGAAAAAGATGTTTTTTCCTCTTAACGGAAGGGCTGGGTCCAAAGGTAGCATAGAATGTTATGTAATGTGATCTGGTAAATATTATACAAGAAACATAATTTACTTAAAATTTGCTTTCTTTTCTAAGTTTTTGACTGTCTTATAGAAAGAAAATATTGCTCTTGCTTTTGACCCAAATTTCTCTCTGTAGGGACATTTCTACACTGAGATCCAAATTGGTGGACTACACGTTGCATGGCTAATGTCCACAGTATATGGACATAAATTACCTCTGCAGTGTTATTAAATGCCAGTGTTATTAAATGCCAGTATCAGCCTCTGATCCTCTTGATGGCATAAACTAGATTGAAAGAGCACATGATTGCTGGTTATAATCAAATCCACAATAATCCACTTGTGGGTGCTAAATAATTGGTAAATCAGTCATGCTTTTAATAAAATCCAAAAGGTTAATTGTTAGAAATGAGTGTTTTTTATTTCTAAGTACACCTGTCAGAGAAATCTCATGAGTTAAATTAAAACAAAGTCAACTTGAAATTGGTGACATGCATCAAAATCTCACAAACAGCGTGAGATAAGGTTTAGACTTGAAAGCCAATGAATTCCAGATACATACAAATTTGATGATTAAAATATAACTAATAAATTTAAATATTTATTTCCAATTTGAAACAACTTTAAGTAGTATATATTGACATTATCTTGTAAATATTGACATTATCTTGTCTGCGAGAAAATGTAGGATGAATTTAAACATTGATGATGAGATAGAATGACAGACTTTGACAGCATATCACATGAAATGATTGATATATGTAAATCAAACTAAGCCTCTATATAGAAAGAATAATGTACTATATATAAACACCAGATAAAGGTGCAGATATATATTCTGTGACAAAATTGCAGGATATAAAACATTGCAGAACTTAATATGACCTCTTTCTCTCAATTTTTTTACTTTTGTTGGGGCAAGTACTATGCAAAATTGTGCTTGTCAGAGCCAAATTTGAGCTTGCCCTAGGCATCTGGCAAATGGATTTGTGAAGCCCTGCAAAGCCACCCATGTTGTAAAACTTTTCAAATCTCAATGGGTATGGGGGAAGTGAGTTTCATTTGCACATCTTTGGCTGTTTGACTTTTGTACAATAAAATGAAATCTGCTGCTGTTCATTTAACGCCACACTTATTCTAATGACCATGGAATCAGGGTGATGATCATAGTAATTTACTCCAAGGTTCTGTCTAAAATTTTGTCATTGTTCATATTTCATAAACTACATGCTGGATTTTCTTAATATTTTTGATGAATTGTTACAAAGAATTCTGTGGCACATGCATCTGCTCCATTGACATTGGGATGTAACAGTCATAGAAGTTTGCATTAATGTTTTGGTTGAAGGTTTATTCATTTGATTACATTTTTTAAGCTCCTTGAAGGATTTTTCCATAAATATCTTCCTCCTTATAATGGCTTCATTATAAAATGATTCTGTATAAAACAGTACCACTGGACCAAGGGCCCTGAGTGGCTTAGTGGTGTAAAGCGCTCTCCGTTCTTTCTGCGGATTTCACAGTTTCTTCCTCCACCATTAATACTGGCTGCCATGTATAGCCTATCATATGCTGAAAAATTGCGTTAAGCCCCAGAACAACAACAACAACCACCACCACCACCACCACTATGGACCATATGACCAATATTCAACATTGAATTGGTCTATCTAATGTATGTTGATATGAATTGAAAGAAAAACACATGAAACTGTATTAATAATTAATTTAGGTTTTAAAATATTATTTGACAAAATTAAATGCATAGGTTTCTTTTAGGTGAATAAAATAAATCTACATAAGCAAAAATTATTTTATCTTCCCAACATAGACATACACACAGTCATTGAATTTTCAATCATTTTTGCAGTTCTCTGGTTCAATAAATAATACAGTCTGCACTATCACATTATTACTTTACACTTGACTGACATTTTGTTTATTTCTCTCCACCACCCCACCCCCGCAGGAGGTCATGGGTTTGATCCCCAGTTGAGTCATACCAAAGACTTACAAAACTGGTAGTAACAGCTGCCTTACTTGACACTCTTCATTAATAGGTTAGTGTTAGGACTGGTCAGCCTAGTGTCAGGATAATGTGACTGGGTGGGACATCGTACTACATGTTTGCATCATGATGCTTCAGAGCTAGACATCATTATAAACTGCCATACTGAAGAAATCGTAGCGATATGACTGAAAAATTGTTAAAGCTACGTTAAAAATTATAATCACATTACTCTCCACCCCCACCCCCACCCCCAACACCTACTTGCATTTTTCAAATTCTGAATTTGTCTCATGCTAGTGTGGTTCAATATGGCTAGCTTTTGTGGGTACCAAGTACCCATCATATGAGTTCAAACAATACTTTGATGAATGAATCATTATGAAGTTTAAGACAGTTCATTCTGAGACAATTTTTTTGCTTGCCCTTTGATCCTGGTGGTCAAGGACACAGTCACAGAAAATTTACATTAGTTTGTTTTGGTTAAAGTTTTTTTATTTGCTTACATTTCTTAAACCTGTTGATGAATTTTATTAATCTTTTGGATTAATATTTTTGAAGATACAAGAATATGCTTACTCAACATTTTAACCATGGGGTCAAGGTCACATTTTACATAAACATTTCTATTGTGGTGTCAACATGCAAGCCATTTTTATGTTTTTAAGGGCAAGATGAAAATGTTTTGATGTATTTTGTGCCTATGCACTTTCCTACTTAGAAAAATTTTCAATTTAAAAAAAAAATTACCGATCATGTGAAGATTTGGGTTTGTCAGATATCAATGATATGAATGAAATCTACCAAAGTATGGAGTTAACTGCTTGCACTGTCGTCTTGATTTGGTCATGAAGAACATAACCTGAAATTATAGAGCTTGGATAATCCTATGCTGGAGTGGAAACAGGTTTTTCATGAACACACTACACCAATAGATGAACAAAAACTGTGATTAACTCGTTACTTGTATTGGAAACAAGCACTTTATTTATTTATTAACCAGAAGCTGATTGAAACATGAATTTTCCATCTTTCAGTCCTGGAATTTGTGAGAATTATGGAATTCATAGTTTTATTTGTTTAATTAAAAAATTTAAACCCAGACATTGTTTAGAAGGGCATTTAATGCAAAATCAACTATGAAAATGATACAGGTAATGTATATAACCTCAAATAAGAAAAATATGTATTTTTGTGTGTGCAAATTTGTACAGGTTTTACAGTAATCTATAGGTCAAGTTAAACCTCAAACTGCATAGACCATATATGTCATCACTTAATGCACTGACAAATCTGGGTCTGTACATTTTGTTAGGAGTAGGCAATGTAGAACAAACAACAGAGACCCTGATCTGTTAGCACATCAAGTAATGGCTGATTAGGGTCAGTGTTGAGGCAGCCATATAGAGTGACCAATATAAAGCATTTGCTACCTTTTGTTCTTTTTTTAGGACAAAGTGGCAAATATATGGTGCAGTATAAGTGTTGTTATAAAACTCCGACAGGTGTTAACTGTGAACCAGATTGTCATCATGTGGTAAGTATACTCAAAAAGGTGTAAATTAAAAACAAATTTTGAAGGACGGATGTCAAGGTTTGAAAACAAATTTTGAAGGAAGTCATGTATTGAAAACAAATAAATGTTGAAGTCAATCATAGATTGAAAACCAATAAATTTTCAATGTAGCCGTGATCGAAAATAAAAATTTGAAGGATGCCATGGATTGAAAATAAAATTTTGAAGGATGGCATGGATTGAAAACAAATTAATTTTAAAGGATATCATGGATTGAAAACATTTTTTGAAGCTGCCATGGATTGAATACAAATTCATCATGAGGCTTCAAAATAAGAAGACCTACTGTATATCATTGCTTATTAGTCAAGTCCAACTGCAGATAGTGTTCTGCCATGGCATAACATGCAGAACATGCCAACAGATCAGGGTCTGTATTATTTTTTCACAGATTACTCTGAACAAACTACATAGACCCAGTACTGCCAGCATTATGTCATGGCAGATCTGGATCTGTGAAGTTTGCAGTTGGACTCTGTTTATAAGTGAGTATAGATGGGAGGTGAATTCAGATCGTTAGCATGTTCTTTTAAAATTAAACTGATTATGAGCCCTACTTGATTAAAACTTTTGCCCAGGGTATGTTGATACAAACTTTCTTCATTTTTGCGATATTGGCAGAGCTATCCATGTCATAAAGGATAGCATCCATTGATAGATTATGAGTCACTTTTAACAAAAATAAGAAAAAAAGTTTCTACAACCAAGAATATTTGACTGCATGCAGAAATTGTATTGGCAAGTCAGTTGAATTTACCAAAAAGAAAATAATTCAGCATGCTTGTTATTTAGTTTATAATTGTACAGATTACCATATGTACTCACAAGTTGAATGCTACTGCAAACTGCACAGACCCAGATCTGTCGTAAAATATGCCAGCAGATCTGATCTATGCAGTATGTAAAGAGTAATCAAGACAACCAAAAAAAGATAGACCCTGATCTGTTTGTACATTATACAATGACAGATCTGGATTTATGATGTTTGCAATTGGACTAGCCTTATAAGTGGTTATAGATGATGTGCTAAAATTTGATTATTTATAACAGAAGTAATCAAAGAAATGTACTAAATTCTATAAAACTTTTGATTGAAATCCACTCAAGAAATTATGTCGTGTAATCCAGTGCATGGTGTAATCCACATTTAACCAGTGTTGAAAAAACCATGCTGTCAGATTAAAAGAGAAATAATTTGAATGATCTCAATCTGAAAACAACAACATGATTTTAGTTGCTGTTTACTTTTTTATGCAGCTATTTTGGTGGCTTTTTGCTATAGTTATTTTTTCAGTTGTTTGTTTTTGCAGTTTGGTTACCACATTTGTGGCAGTACTCCCGTCTGCAATCAGTCTTATGCTTAGGCCTAGTATAGACCGGTTCAAGCTGGCTTTGGTGAGTTTAGCGTTTTCAGTTTTATATTTATATTATTATGTTTAAAATAAAGCTTTAATTACCCTATATCTTATATGTAGGAGACATTATTTAGCTTTAAGTTACAACTAGCAGTGCCTATATCTCTGTGTTAAACTCTCAGTGCCTATATCTCAGTGTTCAGATATTAGTGCCTATATCTCATTGTTCAGCTGCCAACACTTCCATGCATGTCTCTCAATACCTTTCAGTACACAGTTATCAATGCCTATATCAGTGTACAACTCTCATTGCCAATATCTCGGTGTACAGCTCCCAGTTCCTGTATATCAGTGTACAATGCTCAATGCCTACATATTTATCTCATTGTACAACTCTCAATGCCTGTATCTCAGTGCACAATGATCAGTGTTTGTATCTCAGTGCACAACTATCAGTGTTTGTATCTCAGTGCACAACTATCAGTGCCTGTATCTCAGTGAACAACTATCAATGCCTGTATCTCATAGCAGAACTATCAGTGCCTATATCTCATGTAAACATGTATGTACAGAAAAAAATGGGGAGATTTTTTAATCACTATTACATCAGCAGCAGTGATGATGCAGTCATTGTCATCAACATTGTTAAAGTTTCTGACAGAATGCATCAGTAGCTACATTCAAATTTTAATATAACATTAATCTATGCTTGGAGTTATCTAGTTTTCAAGTTTTATGATTTTTTTTAAGTCACCAATCTTCTACATCACTTGCTACATTTAGCCAAAACTTTTATACTAATATAACTGTGGGTCTAGCTACATTCAAATTTTAATATAACATTAATCTATGCTTGGAGTTATCTAGTTTTCAAGTTTTATGATTTTTTTAAGTCACCAATCTTCTACATCACTTGCTACATTTAGCCAAAACTTTTATACTAATATAACTGTGGGTCTAGCTACATTCAAATTTTAATATAACATTAATCTATGCTTGGAGTTATCTAGTTTTCAAGTTTTATGATTTTTTTAAGTCACCAATCTTCTACATCACTTGCTACATTTAGCCAAAACTTGTATACTAATATAACTGTGGGTCTTGTTGTTGCTTTCAGCTGAAATTTGGTACAATATAAAGAAAGGTCTAAACATTTTATGCTCTGTGAGGAGTTCTATCTTGTGTGTCTTGTTTATTTGAGTATTATTGGTCAACAATGTTGAGTTTTGTGAATGTTGATCAGTGTCAGATACATGAGTTGTAGTGACAAGCATGAGTTATAGTGACAAACATGAGTTGTAGTGACAAGCATATGAGCTGTAATGACAAGCATATGAGCTGTAATGATAAGCATATGAGCTGTAATGACAAGCATATGGACTGTAGTGACAAGCATATGAACTGTAATGACAAGCATATGAGCTATAATGACAAGCATATGAGCTGTAATGACAAGCATATCAGCTGTAATGACAAGCATATGAGCTGTAGTGACAAGCATATGAGCTGTAATGACAAGCATATGAGCTGTAGTGACAAGCATATGAGCTGTAATGACAAGCATATGAGCTGTAATGACAAGCATATGAGCTGTAATGACAAGCATATGAGCTGTAGTGACAAGCATGAGATGTAGTAACAAACGTACGAGTTGCAGTGAGAAGCATATGAGTTGCAGTGAGATGTCAGGTTCTGTGGAATACATGTTTTGCCATCCTATGAAAAATACTTACACTGCCATCTTTAAAATTTTTACAAACGTAATATTGAGACTTCAGCATATGAAAATAATTTTATTGTGTTGTGACAGACCTCTGTTTCTTCATGTTTATAGGTCATATCTGGGCAAAATCTTCAAAAAGTCAATTTTTAAAGCTCTTTTTTGACCTTTGTGTTGATGATAACAGTTTCATTAGTAAATTTTCTTAAACTGAATTATAAATATTTATCATTAAAATTATTTACAAGGTAGCTTGTCAGGAATTACTGACAGCATTACCTCCCTTTAATTAGGCTTAGTTTGTTGTTAAGCATGATGCCAGTATAAAATGAGCAGACCAGTCACCATTGTGGAGGTATTTTGACTGCAAGGTTATTTCTAATTCTGTATTGTGTTCAGTCACAAATTGCAATGAAAAACAGGACAGGGTTTGTTTTTCTGTGTAGCCCTACTGGTCATAAACCAGAGGAAGTTATGAAATGGCCTGTTCATTATCTGTCTGTCCATTGACACATTTTGAAATGGCCTATTGTCCATTATCTGTCTGTCCATTGGCCCATTATGAAATGGCCTGTTGACCATTATCTGCCTGTCCATTGGCCCATTATGAAATGGCCTGTTGTCTATTATCTGTCTGTCCATTGGCACATTATGAAATGGCCTGTTGTTCATTATCTGTCTGTCCATTGGCCCATTATGAAATGGCCTGTTGTCTATTATCTGTCTGTTCATTGGCACATTATGAAATGGCCTGTTTTTCATTATCTGTCTGTCCATTGGCCCATTATGAAATGGCCTGTTGTCTATTATCTGTCTGTCCATTGGCACATTATGAAATGGCCTGTTGTTCATTATCTGTCTGTCCATTGGCACATTATGAAATGGCCTGTTGACCATTATCTGCCTGTCCATTGGCCCATTATGAAATGGCCTGTTGTCTATTATCTGTCTGTCCATTGGCACATTATGAAATGGCCTGTTGTCCATTATCTGTCTGTCCATTGGCACATTATGAAATGGCCTGTTGTCCATTATCTGTCTGTCCATTGGCCCATTATGAAATGGCCTGTTGTCCATTATCTGTCTGTCCATTGGCCCATTATGAAATGGCCTGTTGTCCATTATCTGTCTGTCCATTGGCACATTATGAAATGGCCTGTTGTCCATTATCTGTCTGTCCATTGGCACATTATGAAATGGCCTGTTGTCCATTATCTGTCTGTCCATTGGCACATTATGAAATGGCCTGTTGTCTATTATCTGTCTGTCCATTGGCACATTATGAAATGGCCTGTTGTCTATTATCTGTCTGTCCATTGGCACATTATGAAATGGCCTGTTGTCTATTATCTGTCTGTCCATTGGCCCATTATGAAATGGCCTGTTGTCCATTATCTGTCTGTCCATTGGCCCATTATGAAATGGCCTGTTGTCTATTATCTGTCTGTCCATTGGCACATTATGAAATGGCCTGTTGTCCATTATCTGTCTGTCCATTGGCACATTATGAAATGGCCTGTTGTCTATTATCTGTCTGTCCATTGGCACATTATGAAATGGCCTGTTGTCTATTATCTGTCTGTCCATTGGCACATTATGAAATGGCCTGTTGTCTGTTATCTGTCTGTCCATTGGCACATTATGAAATGGCCTGTTGTCCATTATCTGTCTGTCCATTGGCCCATTATGAAATGGCCTGTTGTCTACTATCTGTCTGTCCATTGGCACATTATGAAATGGCCTGTTGTCTATTATCTGTCTGTCCATTGGCACAAATTAATCATCCTAAACTACTTGATTTGAAACTTTACGCACACATTAATATCAAGGTTTAGTAGACTTTGAATACAAATTGTGCCTCTCAGACATCAAATAAAGCTGCCACATTGGTTTTTTTGAACATTTTTGTTGTTGTTGTGATAGGGTTTACAGCCATTTTTTTCAACACAAGATAGGCTATACATGGCAGCCATTATAAATGGTGGAGGAAGAACCCTGGTAAACCTGGGTGGAACCACCGACCCACAAGAAGATACAAACAAGCTTTCTCACATTCCCATGTTAGCTGTGACCAAGACTTGAACCCACGCAGATGGAGGTGAGATGGCAGTGATCTGTAATGTTAAGTGCTTTAGATCACTTGGCCACTCTGGGTTTTCTTAAATGTATTGTTAGCACTAGTCCTACCGAATGTATAGTGTTGTGATACTGCATGGTGTTGATTTGACTTCCAATATGTCCTTCATAGCAGATATCTTGAAAATATTGTTTTTGCATCACATCCTGAACAGAAAATTATATTGGCATGAGCTTTTCACCAGAGGACTTCTTTATCATGTCTATTTGGTTCATAATAAAAATGCTGCCAGTAGTGCTGATTTACCTCTAATATGGCAACCATGGCAACTATTACTACTTCTCTTGGATTGTCATATAGACATGGAATTTTCACTGGCTGACTTATCATGAATTATCTTAAATGAAAACTGCTGATCTGATTTACCCTATGGCCACCATGGTAGTGAAGTTAAAAAATATTATAACTACTCTTAAACAGAGAGTCATATTGATGTGCAGTTTTTGTCAGATGACTTATTGTGAAGTCTGGTTCAACCTAAATGAAATTTTTGTCTATATGTTCTCCAATAAGGTTACCGTGCTACATATTAATTTTGATATTGCTGCTCCTTCAGGAATGGTAATCATATGGACATGGGATTTACACCGCATTGTCCTGAATTAAAATGGTACTTAACTAACATCATATATAGACAACATATCAGCCATTTTAAGAATCTTATGAAAATGAAAAGTCATATTAACTTGGGGTTTTCACTAAAAGACTTATAATGTCTAGTTCATCGTGAATGAATATGATGCCGGTCTGTTAAAAGTATATGGCCATCTTAGTAACCATCTTGTAAGTCTTTTTATTGCTGTTCCACCAGAATAAATGATTATCTCAATGTTGGATCTTCACCCAAACACTTCTTAGAAAGCCTGTTTTGTCGTAAAGAAAATGGAATTAATATTGCATGCAATATTTCCACAACATTGACCATCTTGAAAATATTATTATTGCTATTCACCCTAAGGATGTTCAAATCATTATGTCATTTTCACTGAAGGATCATAAGCATCTGATATGGCCACAACAGCATCCATCTTGAAAATATTGTTATCGTTACTCCTCCATAACCGAAAGTTATACTGACATGGGATTTTTGCCAGAAGACTAATGATAGCTGTTTGGTCACAGATGATATTGGTGCCCATCCGAAGACCAGCATAGTCATGATGCAGTCTTGAAAATCTGTCTCTACTTCACTAGGATGGATTGTCATCTCAATATGGGTATTACGAAAAAGACTTTTTGATGATATCTTGTTCGTCCCTGTTTAAAAATGGTGGCAATATGACATCCCTTAAGGTGGCCATCTTCCAAATCTTATGACAATTCCTCCTGAATGGTCATATTAACTTTGGGTTTTCATGAGCAGATTTCTTGTTATGTCTAGCTGGTCCTAAATAAAAATGGTACTGATCAGACATCCAGTATGGCTACCATAACAGCCATCTTGGAAACCTTGTAATCAATTATTCCTTCTAAACAGAAAGTCATATTGGTGTGTGTTTTCACTAAAGGCTGTTTATCAGCTCTTGTAGGTTACAAATAAAAATGATGCAATCTGACCTCCATTGTAGCCATCTTAAAAATAATGTTATTGAATGTCATGTTGACATTGTAATGAAATGGTGTCAATCTGACATCCAAATGACTAACATTACATTGTAGATTCTGTTTGGTCTGTACAGCATCTGTTTCTTAAAAGACTCTTGTTTGATTTCGAAATGCAATAAATATTGATCTTTCAATTATACTGTGTCAGACCAGGAAGTACTGAGAAGAGATTTCCAGATATGCCCTAACTGGTCAGTCTATCTTTTTTTTCAAGCGTATTACCAACAACAAAATCCTCAAAAACCCTTTTAAATATAGATAAACGTTATTAGACATTGGGAAAAATGAGTGAGCAAGAATGAAAAATAAGGGATCTTTATTATAGAGAACAGAAATTTGAAATGCAAACCACTAATTGCATTAAACTATTGCTTTATGGATTTATGATGGACAAAAAAGAGCAGTAAATATCAGAACATTTTAAAATATTGTAGGAAATAATGGATTTTATTTAGCATGGACAGTGTCCCCATATGCTATTTCAAAGAACAGTATATTTTTGAAAATTTATTGTTCATACTTTTGACTAAACTATGGATCGGATGTATCTAATATTTCTTATGTAAAGATTTGGAAATTCACATAAATTTTGCTTCTGAAGGTACTATATATTTTTTCAATCTTTTCAATAAATATTTTCATTGTTTTCTTCTTTTCTCTTAATCTATTGCTGTCAGTATTGACTGGCATTGCTTTAGTCCTTTAAATGTTTTAAAATTTCCATAGGATAACTGTTCATTTCCTAACCTATCACAAAATCTCTCCCCTTAATGATTTCTTTGTTGTGGCTTGTCACTTCTGCATACATATCAACAGTAGATAATACTTGGACCAAATATTGTGATGGTCATTCTGATATTTAAATAACTGCAAATACTTGATTTATTCATATAGATCTGTCTAACAACATTCCAAAAGAGTTTCATGTTTTAAAATATCTCTATTACAAAAAAAGTTGCCACTTCTAAGTTCCAAAATATTTACAAATTTCTAGAATTTTTGTCTTATATAAATGTATTGAGATTATGTGGCAGTCATGGAACCGAAGTAAAATTTCATGCCATAAAGTGTTTTAGCTTTCTTTTTTGTTGAGATATTATTATGAAATTTGATATTCTGATTGCATTATTCCTGCTGAATTCAATGCTCTCATTAAAATCTATTGTCTGACTTCAATAATTTTCATTTATAAATGAAAAGCATATATGCATTTCACAACTTTTGGCAGTAAACTTATATATAAACTTATAAACTTAAATAGATCACATTAGCAATAGTTCATATGTAAAATAAATTTGAAAACAACAAAAATGCAATTATTTATAATTGTCCTTGAAAAATGTTGCAAGACCTAGTTTCAAACACACTGTGATGTTAAACAATGTCACTTAGAACTTAAGCTTCAATCTCATATACCTGCAAACAAATTTACTTTTTGACTTTGTTTTGTTTTGTATTTTGAAAGCATTATTGATCCTATCAAATGTTATCATTGCATTGGAAATTTAAGAACCAGCTTTAAGTGTGCATGTAGTTAATTTGCTAGGCTCATCAAAGTAAAAAAAAAGTAATAAAAGAATATAAATGTTCATACAAAAATTTTGCATGTCTGATAGTGATGTGATTTATTTAATATTTTATTTCTCATTATTTCATTAATGTCCAATTACAATAAATAAATGTAATAAAATAATGAATTTAAGGTTGAACATATTTTAAAAACAATTACCATTTGTTAGTATAGATATTTATGGCATTGACAACTTGAGCCTATTTATAGTGGTCAAAAATCTACGGTTTGCATGCCCATTTTGAGACTACACTGTCTAAACCATACAACAAGCATTAGTTTGATAAAAACTATAAAAATAATTCATCTTGCCATGTTCTTCTGGCACACCAATTGTAAGAAATTAATAATAAGTTTATTTTTGGAACATCAGTTGTGACATTGTTATCAGCTGTTAGAAAATTCAGATATGGCGAACGTCAACACAGGGAAATTCAAATATTTTATGAATTCTATGCTTGTTGCTGTTGGTTTAAAACATTTTTCGATCATATATTTGGAAGCAAAATAAAGCTTGGAATATGCCAATTGTAATGATATATGTTGCATTAATTTAAATTGTCAAACATTTGGTCAAATGTGCATCAAGTTTGAGGAATTATATCTTTGCGTAGGAATATCACAGGAACATGCAACAACCACTGACCTAATTGTTTACATCTCCTCAGATTGGATTGAAAATTTCATGAATATTCATGAAGTTTTAATAACCCGCATTGTATAACAAAAAAGAGAGTACTTGTTCGACCCCGACCCCGGCATGATCAATGTTTATATCCAATGACGCGTGAAAAAGTTACTTTAGATGATCATAAAGTAATAATTCCATTAATATAATGTTAAATATAAAATGAAAACATGCCCAATATATATAATTTCATTAGGCTTTACAATATATAAAATGTGTTGAAATCAGATGACATGTATTAATGCTGCAACAAAAATTCTACATGTGGTCAATGGTTTCCTCAGATTTCCAGGTAAGCTGTTGACTTCTTCATGCAGGTGGGTGGTTGCTATACTTAACAACACATCTGCTTGCAAACAATGAAGTAAATATTAAGGTAACAATAAATATGGGATTCTTTAGTACGCAGATTAATAAATAAGCATTTCCTCAAAATAACAGTTACTGATTTAAGGTGAGTATTGTCATGGATTTCCTTTCACTAACTTGTAGTGTGTGTGTATATATATATATATATATATATATATATATATATATATATATATATATATATATATATATATATATATATATATATATATATATACACATACACACATACATCATACATACATACATACATACATACTTTACATAAACACACACATACACCCCCATGGAAAAGTTGAGTGATTATGCTGGAATCTAATGATGGTAATGATAAGTTTTATAGATTCTGCCCAAAAAGAAATAATGGTATTTACTATATATATATATATATATATATATATATATATATATATATATATATATATATATATATATATATATATATATATATATATATATATATATATATATATATATATATATATATATATATTGGAATATGATAAAGAATTTTCTTCCCATCTCAGAACTTATGGTGAAAGTGTCTTTTGCCTTGGTCATATATCTCAAGACTTAAGAAATGAAATAAATTTGTAATGAATTTGCACCTCACATTGCAATACAATAGATAAATGAAATGCTTACTTGATGATAAAATGAATCAAACTGACTTTGTATTGTTATCATATAGGGTAGGCATCCATTCTGTAGTGTGTATGGCTTATGTCTGATAACGCATGGCACATTGTTCATTAAAAAGTAGTGTTTGGTTATCCTCAGAAGTTTGAACATGTTATCTGACTGATAACAGGATCCAACAACATCGCAATTGCTTGAGGACAACTGCCATTCACACATGGCATGGTGTTAGGTGCAAAATAACTAAGATTGAAATATATTCAGGTCAATTATATGAAAGTATCATGCAAATAAAAATCATTATTTGAAAATACATTCACTTGAGTACAAGTGACAATCTTTTTGCCAGCATGGGTTACAAAAATATTATTAAAGCAAGTTATTGGTTTGTATACTATATACCCACAGACATTAATGCTGGTTTGTATAAACTGGTATTATAGATATCAAATAAATTTAAGCCCATGTGGTGATTAAACACATCTGGTAGCAAGCAGTAAACTCATTGTTTGAACTTACGGACAGGACATCAAAGACAAAGGTTATTTTTATTACAAATCAAGCCAATCTCAGAAGCCAACTTTAAATTTTTTTAAGCCATTTTCGAGATCAATACAAAGGTTTTTTTATTGCACAAGCAGGTTGACTTTGGATTTTTTTTTAACGTGATTATTTTTTTTTAAATATCAGCCAAAACATGGAAGCTAACTTTGGTTCCTTTTCATCAGTATTCATCGGAATTTTGAAAATGAATTTGAACAATGGAATAATTTTTATAGTGACACAATATAGTGCTTCATGCATGGACATAAGTGACCCAGCATCACCCAGAAAATTTGGTGAAAATAAAATCATTTGATGAATTCATGACAACCAGAAGAGATGATTTCACAGATAATATGATTATTAATATAGATTAAATTCTAGTGTACCTTGATCTCATTATTAACATAGATTAAATTCTAGTGTACCTTGATCTCATTATTAACATAGATTAAATTCTAGTGTACCTTGATCTCATTATTAACATAGATTAAATTCTAGTGTACCTTGATCTCATTATTAACATAGATTAAATTCTAGTGTACCTTGATCTCATTATTAACATAGATTAAATTCTAGTGTACCTTGATCTCATTATTAACATAGATTAAATTCTAGTGTACCTTGATCTCATTATTAACATAGATTAAATTCTAGTGTACCTTGATCTCATTCATTCCTGGATGGACTGATGAATAAGATGGGGGTTAAATGTGTAAGAATTGGCATGACCAACAGATTTTGTATTCCTTGCAGTTTCTGTGTTGCCTCTAATGATAATTTTTCAAGGCATGAGTAAGCTAAAAAAGAAAATACTTATGTACCAAAAGAATGGATCGTACATGTGCAGGAGAAAGGTTGTGTTAAAGAGATGCTGCTGCAGTGGATTAAAGAATTTTATCTCAAGCATACAGTTGTATATTTCTTAAAATAAAATTTCATTTTGAGTGCATTTTCTGACATAATTTTTGAATGATCTAAAAGGTGCCCCACAACTTATGACTCATTAAAATGATGTGTCCCAGAACATACAAACCACAAAGATTTAGTTTAAAGATTAATTTATTGTGTCCCAACAAATAAAGTGTTCCAGCATATGTGGTAAATATGGTACACACACATTGAAAAGTTTTGTGATTATGCTGGAGAATCCAATGTAATGATGATCAACTATAGAGATTCTGTCCTTCTGGTAACATTCCAGGTCTAGGATCTATTTTTTGAAAATATAATGTGCATGAAAAGAGCCATACCAAAAAAGGACAGGTTAACCTGACAGTAGAGACAGTCACTGAAGAAACTGTGAGAGAGAAGATATTGTTGTCTAGCAACAGGCAAGGGATCCTGCATTGTTGTCATGAATATGTTTGACTACATCGCCAAGGCAAACAGACAACTTTTAGATGAAATATTTTAGAAGGAACTCTGCCTTACCCCAACAACTAATTATTCTGAAATGTGTCACACATTAAATGACATACATACCACAGGTCTCATTGATGACAAAACACTGACTTTCCTCCTAGCAGTTGACCCAAAAATCAGGAAGTTATATTTACTCCCTAATTTCACACAAAGAAGGGAACCTGGCAAGGCCATTCACAACCAACACAACCAATCTCACTAAAATAATTTATGAATTTATTGTCATCTTCTCTCCACTATAAAAAAAAAAACTACCTTCATATAACCCAGAGGTACTATCTCAACAAAACACCAGAAAGTGATTCTAGTAAACTTTAGCTGGAAATATAAACGGGATTATAATAATACAATTAATTTCACTAAGATACGGTGTATTAAAACATTGTCTTTTGGAAAACTAGTCTACTCTATATTATCAGAAAATTGGTAGTATTTTAAAGACACTGCGTTTATGTAAAGACTCTATGCAATACTAAAAAGAATGATATATCTCACCTGTTTAATTTATAAAAATAATTTGTATGTCCTGAACTCTGGTGTGTGTATATATATATATATATATATATATATATATATATAATCAAATAATAGTCCTCATAACTATAGCCATCAGTTCCTTAACCACAAAGATCCCACATGAGGAAAGTATCACAGACTGCAAGGCAGCATGGAATTCTCCATCCTTCAACATACCATTTTCTTAAACTCTCAACATATGTTCTCAAGCTTTGCAATTTTGTATTCAACATCCAACACTTCCTATAAATGAATTTAACTACAGTGGGCACTGAAATGGCCCCTTCATATGCCAATATTTTTGTGCGAAGACTCAAGCAAGTACTATAGTGAGGTACCAGACTTATTGATAACACAAAAAGAATGGATCAATATGGCAATTTGAAAATCTTGATTGAATTCACCAGTAAGAGTCAATCTACCCTCATGGAGGGCAGCGTAGAAACTGACTTGTATTCTAAACCAAATGACTTGCAAGTATCTACTCCCAACTAAATGTCATCCACATTGGCACCAGATTCAATCGTCTTAAACATCTAAAGGACCATGAACCACATGCTGAGGTAATTTCAAACAGAAACAGAAAAGTATTGCCTAATTTGCAGGCATATGCCCAAGACCAAATCAATCAGAAGGTCAACAAAAGGAGTTAGTTTCACTATCAATAAAACATTCAGATGTTTGACCAAAAATTTAATGTCTTTTCACATGCATTTGGTCAAGTCTTGTTAGGTGCTGTCATTTGAATCTGACTGGTGGTGGATTGATATTGAACACACTGGCCGCTTGACATACTTCCTTAGAACCTCCATGCATACCTTGGCAGGATATAATTTCTGTTGTACATTTTGTAGATGGCATTGATTTTTCATAATGCATTGTCTGTCCTTTGTTCTAAGCATGTTCTATGTCAACACTGGTTTTGTGTGTAAAAGGCACAATAATGCTTATTTGAATAGTGTTATACAACTATTTCAGGCTAATGGCAGCACCACATAGACACAGCTCCGACCTTGTTATAACACACTTCATTATAATGTGATTCCTGTAATACAGTGGACCACATGACCAAAATCATACAAATATATAACAGTAAGGGTTTAAAGATAAAAAGGTGAAAATTAGTTTTATATCCACATTTCCTTTTAAAAACTCTACAAATTTAGATAGTGCCTGCTATTACATGGTTTTGCATATTTAGCTCTACTCAGTACATCATGATTCCATATAAGTCACAGTACATGTTATAATAGTCGGTAGTGATGGACCCCCAACTACTGCATTATAATGTATTTTAGCCATTTTAAGCATGTTTACTAATTGTATCTTCTGTCCTCCATGTTATGTTAACCTTTTATTTATCTCACCATCATTGAATTATGTAAAAGCCAAGACTTTATCTTGGCTTTTATGTTTAGTGTTTGTTTTGTGGATGTAAATTATTTTCTCCCCTGATAAAGAGCTTTGCTCAGCTCAAAATGTTGGGAAAAATTTGTATTTGCTGCTTTATCAATTTGTATGTTTGTGTGTGTGTATAATTGTTTTGTGCCTCATTATAAGGTGGTAAGAGCCGTCAAATCAATACAACCAGAAAAATTCCTACTATGTTTTTTTTAGCCTGTATAGAAGTGATTTCATTGATTAAAAATTTTTTGCTTCTTTTGCAGATTAATTCCTCCTTGGCATTTTTCCTTTTTTCTTTCCATGTGCATGAGAAGAGTATACTTATTCCAGCTCTGTAAGTGTTCCACTCTTTATAGTACAGGTATCTCCTGGCTTGCACAATTTCATTAATGCAATTTCATATGAATTTTAAATTTAATTTTTATATGTGACGACTAAAATGTAATGAAAGTCCAATCTAGCTGCAAAAGACTGATCAGCCATCACATAATGTCTCAGCAAACCAATGTTGAAAAACTCCATTAGATTCCATTGCTTTTATTTAAGTTTGGTACTGTCTTCGTTTGAAGAAAGGTTCTTTGTTTTTACTGAAGATTGTAGCTGGCTTTCTTTGATGAAAGGTGCATGTGTTATTGAAGTCACTGCTAAAGGACAGCTTTGGAGAACGAAACAAATGCCCATTTCTTATTGTGATGGCAACATCAAATAACTGTACTGTATTTTTTTTTTATTTGCAAATTATTTTTATCCTAAAAATGAATTGGCCACCATTTGTTTGATTCTAGTTGCTGTTCCTCTCTGCCTATTTAATAGACCAATAAGTAATATTTTTTTTTTTTTTTATACATTTGTGGTAGTGGAATGATACTGCGTTTTGTGCTTGCATCAGAAATTTAACAAAAACACAATGGAGAAAAGAGATGTAGATGTTCTGGTCTGATGATAAAGATTATTACAGAAATTGGGAGTGTTATGAAGAATTTAATTCTGAGTGAAAAGAAGAGGAATTTTACTTACTATCCACATACAAATGTCAATGTAAAGGTATTAATTACTAGCAACTGACCAAAGATCAGATTAAAGATAGATTACAAGATAATGTTGTTGTTGTTGGGCTTAACGCCATTTTTCAGCACACGATAGGCTATTCATGGCGGCCAGTATTAATAGTGGAGGAAGAAACCGGGAAATCACCGGAAAGAACCACCTACCCACGAGAAGCTACTGGCAAGGTTTCTCACATATCTACATTAGTGGAATCCTAGACTCGAACCCACGAAGACAGAGGTGAGATGGCAGTGATCCATAACAGACATCGCTTTAGACCACTCTGGGCCCCACAAGATAATGCCTTGCTTGGTTGATACTAAGTGGATTATGATATAACAATGCACTGTTAAGATGGTATGTCAACACCGATTAATAAACTGTCACAGTAGATAAATTTCAGTTCATTTAATATCAAGTTTGTGACTTCCTTTCATGGGGTCTATGAATTTTTCCACTCCAACAAAATGGTTGTATATACAACTTTAAACAGCCAACAATGTTGCCAATAAAAAAAATCGCCATATGTTATATTTTGCAGCCAATATGAAAAATAAAATTGTAGTTTGCAACATTGGCAAAGCTCAGCGCAATCCCTGAATAAACTTTTTAAATTGTTTCATACTTTTAAGAAAGAATTTTTTCATGTATGAGAAATATACATGTATGTAAAATATGGCATTAAAATTTGCAAAACATTTCTGACCTTGCAAAAGTTATTGATATTTAATTTTAAGTTGGTATTTAATCTCTCCGTTCTTCTTTAGGTAGCATGATTATTAGATTATCCTGTCTCAGAAGAATTAGTATTAATTATTCTTGATTTACACAGAAATAATAAGAATTGAATTTATATCCAACCATCGGGGAATAATTCTTGCAAAAGTTGATTTGTTTATTTGTTGAAAAGACATATCCTGATGTTCATCCTGGAATATAGAATGGTCATTTTGACATATTTTCATATCAGTTGTATTTAAATTTGGAGAAGAATCAGCGCAGACTATTATTAACCATTCAGTTATTGCCATATTATATTTGTTTTTGTATAAAAATAATAATGGATGTGTTTACAGAGCTGTGTGCCTTTTTATCCCTGAGCAGCCAATGTCCAGTCTCTGGTTTTTGCTGATATCCACTTTCAGGTAAGGAATTAAACAAATTTTCTAGTCTTTCCTATTTTCATATTTCAGTTCTCTCCAATCCTATAACCTTTGTGTGCAGGGTACACTGGCATCAGCTTGTGTGCCCATTCAATTTTTATTTTATATCTCCTCAACTGTTTAAGATATCTTCATGAAACTTTTGTGTCATCACTAGATCATTGTGGTGCCGATATAATATTCAAAGTGGCTGCCATCTTAAGAATCTTTTTGATTAATTCTTTGAAAGCCTGAACTTTGACAAATATGAATAGAGTTTTGATTCAACATATTGTTTGTTCATATATTATAGCTATTGTGATTGAGTTTGATGAAGTTTAATTTACCATAGGGTTATGGTCATAAGTTACTTAAAATTTTTTTAATGTTACCTTATGAATATGGTGACTTTTTTGTATATACAGATTTTAATTGGACTTTTATATTTAGTTACATTCAAGCTGACAATCTGCACTCTGACATTGATTTCAGGGTCAATGGTTAAGTCTTATTTTTTATTCTAGCTAACGGCATGTGAGCATGACAAGTTTGTACAGTGGTTTCCTTCCTCCAGGTTATGACCCACATCGTGGGATTGTGAGTACATTTTGGAGGGTTAACAGGACTTTTTTAGGGTGGCAAAAATTATCAAAATGAGGAAACAGGGTTGTGAGGCTCAGAAAAAAATATTTTTTAGGGTGTGGCCAAAAAAGGTTGGGAACCACTGAGATACTATGTTCAAGGTCAAAGGTCATGACTAAGATTTTATACTGCACTTGTATAGTGAATGTCATAAGTCGAACATAAAGAAAATATTTTTTCAGATTTTGTATGTTGTAGTTTCTTATGAGAGTTTGAGATGGTTTCAGTACTTAACAGTTGTAAAGAAAAAAAACTAAGGATGAAGAAGATTTTGTGTGGAGTCCTATAAGTTATTTTTAGCCTTTAGAGTGTCTGACCCGTCTAGTGACTCTTGTTAATGTATTTTGTCATCTACAAAAAAGCTTGAAACTTATGCCTGTTATTAGGTTACCACTGTAGGTAGTGTTTAGATGCTTTTGGGCAAGACATTGATGGTGGTAGACAGGTGGGGCAGTCTGTCAAGGTAAAATATAATGAGGCTTGTTATAGATTAAGTCCATTTTTATTGCAGCATGTTGCCACTTCTGATCAAAGATGGGCTGCTGATTGCCTACCTTGCCTTGATGGTTATCTACATTATCTTGTACATGTCAGCATTTCCCATGTCAGCCACTGGTAACATGTCATGGCACCTAAAACTTCGTAAACCAGTGGTAAGTGGCTGCAAAGTGTGTATCATGTGTGTAGTGTAATTTAAAAGTTTGCTTCGTGTGTGTATTGTATAGTGTAACTGCAAGTCCATCCAATAATCTATGAGTGACAGCTTGTCATGATACCACTTCTCCATCCAGAAAGATTTGATTCACACTTTGTAAGCTTGATATGTGGCTTGTTTGAATGAATGATAATGCAGGTTTTTTTTCTTCTCTTTTTGGAGAAATTTATGGAAAAATTGTTAACATGTGGTAGTTGGGGTACTTAGTTCATCTCTTTCCCACATCACAAGGATTTGGGTATTCAGTTGATCATCTATTTTTCACATAGGCTGGTTGCAGGATTTTAGATATTCAGTTAATCCCTTTTAAGATTTTCTTTTTTTATTCCATGTTAGGGAAAAATGTTTTGAAAAATTTGTCAATGAAAGGGGAATTTTGAGATTTAATCATTTCACTACTTCTCCTAAACTGCTTAAAGAATATTATCTCTGTACTTCATTAAAAAGCAAGGATATTGGTACTGCTCCAATTTTTCAGTTTTGTTTGTTCATTCATTTTGTTTGTTGGTCTCTTTTCATGACAAAGCTTTTTATGGTTAGATCAGAAGATTTAATGGGTTGATGTATTATCCATCTTTCATCTGTTAGAACAAGTTTGTTGTTAGTACTTTCTTCCAGACCACTTGGAGGATTGCCAAGAAACTTTACGCACACATTCATCCCATGGTCTAGTTCAGGGTTATCAAACACATGACCCATGGTATTATTTCCTATCCAACCTGACACCTGAATTTATAAAATTAATAATGCAAATTATTGTCATGATCGTGATTCAGTATTCTGTCCTATGTGGCCCTCATGACAATTTGAGATCATGGTCTAGTTGGTCCTGAATGAAAATAGTGCTGTTTGGACAGCCAGTATGATCTCCACAGTGGCCATATTGAAAATCTTGACAGCCAGTATGATCTCCACAGCGGCCATATTGAAAATCTTGACAGCCAGTATGATCTCCACAGCAGCTATATTGAAAATCTTGACAGCCAGTATGATCTCCACAGTGGCCATATTGAAAATCTTGACAGCCAGTATGATCTCCACAGCGGCCATATTGAAAATATTGACAGCCAGTATGATCTCCACAGTGGCCATATTGAAAATCTTGACAGCCAGTATGATCTCCACAGCGGCCATATTGAAAATCTTGACAGCCAGTATGATCTCCACAGCGGCCATTTTGAAAATATTGACAGCCAGTATGATCTCCACAGTGGCCATATTGAAAATCTTGACAGCCAATATGATCTCTACAGTGGCCATATTGAAAATCTTATCACTGCTCATCCAGAGTGGATAGCAGCATGGGATTTTCACTAAAACACTTTAAGTATTTAATGGGTTCTAAATGAAATTGGTGCTGATCTTACATCCAACATGGCTGCCATGGTGGTCATGTTGAAAATAGTTATTGCTATCCCTTGTAAGCAAATGGTTAATTTAACATGGACTTTTCACCCAAATACTTTTTACTATATGTAATTAGTTCTGATCGAAAATGGCGGCAGTCATTATCCAACATCGCTGCTGTGGAGGCCATGTTTAAATGCTTGTTATTGCTATTCCTCCAGAATAGATAGTTGCATCAACATAGTTTTCGTTAATGGTCTTCTTAATTTGTAGATGGTCATTGATGAAAAAGATGTTAAACTAACTTCCAATAAGGCCACCAATTTTTATTAGTGATCATCCTCAAAACTTCTTGCAATATATAATTGGTCTTATATGAAAATTTTAATCTAAAATACAAAATGACAACTTTGTCCATCTTGAAATTTTTTTAATGGCTGTTTTTTTATGAATAACTAATTGCAGTAGTCATTAGGTTTTATGAAATAATATGACATTATGTAGCTGTTCCTGAATGAAAATAACGCTGATCTGAAATCCAAAATGGTAGCTATAGTGGCCATCTTAGAATCATTGTTTTTCCTATTCAGCTTGAATGAATGGTGGAATTCAAATGATGTTTTCAAGAAAATACATATTGTAGTATATCCTGAATGAACAAGATGCTAATCAGACCACTAGTATTTCCTTGATTTTGTACAGTTTGAAAATTAGGTTTAATTGACCTTGTGGGTTCAGTCAAACATCAGTGCTTGCATTTTTGTCTTTAACTGATATTATGACTGCATTGACTTATACATATAGCAATGAATGATGACCCAGCTTGGATTCAGATGAATAATTTTAATATTGATATGAAGGTCAAAGGTCAGGTTTTAAATGAAATATTGGTTCAGTAACTTTTTGAAAAAAAAACAGTGGCCTGTTGATATAAAAAGTCAGAATAATGCATTTATCCAAACTTAGCTTGTGGGTATCCCTTGACAGCATATGAGAAGAATTCAGTGAGGTCAAAGGTCATAACAGTATGTTAACTCAAACATAAGAAAAAATATGTATGCCTCACTATGACTCACAGTATGTACAGTGTCACCCTAGTCCTTCCATCTGTTCATTTAAGGGGCCCCGAGTGGCCGAGTGGTCTAAAGCGCTGTCCGTTACGGATCACTGCCATCTCACCTCTGTTTGCATGTGTTCGAGTCTAGGATTCGGCTAATGTAGATATGTGAGAAAGCTTGCCAGTAGCTTCTCGTGGGTCGGTGGTTCTTTCCGGTGATTTCCCGGTTTCTTCCTCCACCATTAATACTGGCCGCCATGAATAGCCTATCGTGTGCTGAAAAATGGCGTTAAGCCCAACAACAAACAAACAAACAAACCATCTGTTCATTTAAGTCTTGATTAAATTTTGCATTTAGGTCATTTTAGACACTGATGTCCCACCTTGGAACACATTATCTAGTTGTTGCCAAATTTAATTTGTCCGAGTTTCCAAAGAATATTTGACACAGTTACAAATGACAGTTAAAAAGGATAAAAGAAGGGCAGAAACAGACATTGGATGAATTGATAGAAATTCTTTTTGGTCTGAAGATTCTTAGTCCTTTTAGACAGTCTATCTTGTGATTGAAATTGAAACTGAAATGGTGACACAGTTAAAAACCATGGTCCTCTATACGATTTGCAGTTGTTTTAAAAAATGTACGAAAAAAATCAGAATTACATTGAAATTTCTTATAAAAATCTCATTTTTATTACTCTGGCATCAGTGTCTTCAGCTGCCATATTTTATATAAAGAAAAGCAGTCTTAACTTGCATGGTAAATGATCTTCAGCTACAGTATGGGAAGTTGCATTGGTTCAATGTACTGGACTACTGACAGAAAGTGTGTGGGTTAAAACCCTTCCACTGGATCATTCTGTGTCTGCTAAAATGTTGTGTCCTCAGGCAAGGTACTTAACTCCGATATCCTCGGCACTAAATTTTCTACTTGCATTGCTGCGCTGTAAAGCTCCAGACCATACAAAACCAAAATGACTAAATATGAGCTTATTTACTTTATGTAATAGTTTAAAATTAAATAATTTATGAAATGCTTATTGATTGAATGTGTTTAATAAGTATGGGTTTTGAATCTGTAATGAAAACTGTTTATATTGTTGAACTTCCTGGTTGGGCTGCCATAACATTGAGTCTATATTATTATATTTCTAAACAAATTTGACAGTATAATGTATTATGTACATTTAGCCAGTAAAGAAAACAATTAAAAATCATGAAATTTATTGAAAATTAATAAATAATTCTTTTATTTTTCCTGTGAATGATTTTAAAAGCCTGCATTTATTTTACATTCACCGCTTGTAAGGTTTAAATGAAAGCAATAACTCTACTACTGTTTCTCATTTTGCTGTAATAATGCATTGTGATTGTTTGAAACGGGGAATCTGTAGTAGTATTCAGTGCACAATTTCTGATTGTGCACATTTGATATACCCTTTCTAGCAGCAGTTTTACCAGTTTTTATGATTTTAATTTTTGTCAGCAAATTGAAACTGAAATTGTCAGTAACCACGGCCCTCTATACATTTTACATTGGCTGCTCTACTGACAACTGAAAATTCTTCAAAAATATAATATCTATATTCAGATTTTCCATAAGTAATGGATCCACACACCAGCAGTCCTACATGACACTGTTAACCATTTAATATTGTGCTTTGGATTTCAATAATGTGACCTCATCAGCCTTTAATATGAGAAAATATTGCGTGATTACTTTAGTCCAGATGAATGGAACACCGTTTTCAGTATTTAATAAGTATAATTCTTTTCATTTGCCTTTCAGTTTTGTCTCTCTTTGACTGGTGCAGTAGCTCTCACCATTGCAATGGTAACAATGGAACCTCCTCCACATCTTCCAGACTTGTTCCCTGTCCTTATTTCAGCATTCTCTTGTGGACATTTTGTGCTGTTTTTCATGTACTATAACTATCTACAGTTAGGTAAAGGAGTACAGAAGCCTTCAGTTAAGGAAATGGAAAAAGAAAAGGTTCAGTATTCTCCTAAAGGATATTCTAAGACTGGGCCACAAGATATCAGTCATTTGGTTCGAAAGAAGAGAATTTGAATTGGCAAGATCTACGCTCGCTGAAAGTGCATGAGTTAAGGAATGGTGTACAGCTGTAAATCCATTTTGTAAGGAATGCAGTTATAATCATGAGCATAGCCATTTGTGTTCATAATGCCGATTAACTCTTGGTCTTTTCCGTCCTGATGGAATATAACGTAAAATCATTCAGTTCAGGGCTGTGAATATATTTTTGTGGGTATCAATTTTTGTGGTTTTGCAAAATATGATGTCAGTACATAAAGTAGTTGATTGAGTGAGATCTCATGATGTTTTCACATCATTGTTCATTTTGTTTTAAAATTGTTATTTTGCAACAATGACAATATCCATAAAATTGGTGCCCACGAGTGTATCAACCATGTTTCATTCATTGTAGTGGAGAGTGCAGTTGAATGTAGTTCAGTGGACTGTGCCTATGACTACCCTCTATTTCTAGCTGTACTTCTCTCACCAAGTGTAACTTTTCACTCAACTCCACTCAGGAGTGGATTCTCTCTGCTTAGGTGTACTCAGGAGTGGATTCCCTCTGCTTAGGTGTAGATTACCGCTATAATCCTAAAGGACTTACTGCAGTTAGTATCAGTCATGGATGTAAATTAATTCAGTCTGTAACCCTACAGCACAGTGTAGTTCAGGCCGGAATTCCCTTGTAAATCCTAGAGATTTCAGTGTATAGTGGAGTGTACTTCAATAAGTACCGAGTGGACATAAGTAGAAAATGGTTAATACATTTTCTGCATGCTATAGTGCCTTAAGAGATATATTTGATGTTAGAGAAATGTTTTAATTCTGCTTTGAAAAAAAAAAACTACTGAAATATGCCATATGTAATGTATGCTGGATTTTGATTTACCTTTACAATATGCTCAGGTTGTAATACCATATTCATCTAATTAGTTACATATCAATTTGAAGAAAAAGTTTTTTGTATTGATGTCTAATATTCCTGTGTTTCACGGCAACTAAAAATTTAGTTGTGTAAAACTTATCGACTGCACAATATATATATATAGATATTATTTGATATAAATAGATATGCAATAGCAGCTTATTTTGCTTGTCTAATTCAACATATGTAGATATCCGTTTGCTTTGTGTAAATTTTACCGGCTGTGCCTTCATTATGGCATGTTTACAGCCAACATGCCTTTGCTAACAAGAATGACCAACATGTCTATACTGCAAACAAACCTGCATATACTACCAAGAATTACAACCTGCATATACTACCAAAAATTACCAAACTGCATATATTACCAAGAATTACCAACCTGCATATACTACCAAGAATTACCAACCTGCATATACTACCAAGAATTACCAACCTGCATATATTACCAAGAATTACCAACCTGCATATACTACCAAGAATTACCAACCTGTATATACTACCAAGAATTACAACCTACATATACTGCCAAGAATTACCAACCTACATATACTGCTAAGAATAACCAACCTGCATATACTGCCAAGAATTACCAACCCGCATATATTACCAAGAATTACCAATCTGCATATACTACCAAGAATTACCAAATTGCATATACTACCAAGAATTACCAACCTGCATATACTGCCAAGAATTACCAACCTGCATATACTACCAAGAATTACCAGCACACCTATACTATCAAGAGTTACCAACATGCCTGTACTTCCAAGAATTACCAGTCTGCCTATACTACTAAGAATTACCAACCTGCCTCTAGTTACAAGAATTACCAGTCTGTCAATTACCAACATGTCTATATTACCAAGAATTACTAACATGCCTATACTACCAAGAATTACCAGACTGCCTATACAGACAATAATTATCATGTCCATATTACCAAGAATTACCAGATTACCTATTCAACCAAAAATTATCAACATGTCTATACAATCAAGAATTACCTGACTGCTTATACAACCATTAATTACCAATATGTCTATACTACAAAAAAATTCCCAACATGCCTATACTACCAAAAATTACAAGCCTACCCCACCTATGTTGATTTTAGTAAGCTCTTCATTGCTTCAGTTTGTAAGATTGTGATGAACTATATAGTTGGGGTGGGGTTATCCCATTATCTTATTTAAACTATTATAGAAATACCATCCAGCTTCTTTTTAGTTGGAAGTTAAATTTAGTGAAAGATAGATGTAAAGCTCCAAGCCCCCAGTCAGAAATGTCTACAGATGGTTAAATATACAAAAAAATGGTTGAAATTCAGTGAATATCAATTTAAAAACAGTTAAATAATCAGATGACTTAAATTTCCATTTACACTCCTTATGCTTGAACCTTTCAAAAAAACCTATTGCATCATTTGATTGGCAGTGTGAGATTTCTGTCTGTTCTTGTATTTCTACTCATCTGTTGTATCCTTTCTCTCTATTTCTCCCAACTCCTTCTCTTCCTCCCTGAACTTTTTCCAAATTTCTTCCTTCCTCTACTTTCTCTAGATTTCTTCTCCTCCTCCTGTACAACTTCACTTCTTTCAACTTCAACTATCTCAGCTATGGTCTCAGTTTTGTCTTCATTTCTTGAAGACTTGGGACCCAATGGAACCGGAAGTTCTCTATCCCCTAAAAAGCTTCCTTTGAAATTTTCCTTAGCCCTCTCATCTCACACTACACACAGCCTATCATCTGATAACGGCTATTAAATTCCTTCGGTCACACATTCATTCACATTGAGATACCCATATGTTCTTGTATGGTAAAATTGAGATTTCAGGTATTGCTACCCATGAAATTTGACAGTGGGTAACAGTGACCTAGAAGACTTAAATAATGATGTGGGTTTTGGGGGCAAATTCTTCATATTTTTAAAATGTTTCATGCTTATACACATGAAATTTCATTCTTAAGAGAAATTTTTAAATTGTGTCAAACTTATTTCACATTTATCAACTTTAGATGTCTATTTTCAATGTTTAAATTTTTGCTGAGGGTGTCCAGGGTGGTCCTGTTTTCAGATCACTCACACCTCAACCCACAATATTTACAAGATTTAGTATTATTTAAGAAAGTGAGACAAGTTACTCATGAGCTTTTATGTGTACAAAAATATTTACTTAATGTGGCTGAACCACATGGGATTAATCTGTCAAATCTTCTACCTGGGTGCTTTGTTGTGGGGCATAACACCATTTTTCAGCACATGTTAGGCTATACATGGCGGCCAGTATTAATCGTGGAGGAAGAAACCAGGAAATCTGTGGAAAGATTCACCAACCCACGAGAAGCTACTGGCAAGCTTTCTCACATATCCACATTCACCAAATCATAGACTCAAACCCACGCAGACAGAGGTGAGATGGCAGTGATACGTAATGAAGAGAGCTTTAGACCACTCCGCCACTCGGGGCCCCCCAGTGTACTTTGTAGATGTGAAACAAATATGGCATTATGTTATTATGGAATATATTTTATATATTGGATATGTATGTTTATTTACCTTATGGATATTACTTGCAATATTTGAATCATAGGAGTCCAAAAGAATGAAAAATGAAGTTGAGAGATGATATAGGATTTTGCCTGTTCATTTGTATATTGTCTTTTCATTGGTTTGTCATGTATATGGAAACAGGCAACATCTTAGGAAGAGAAGCTCTGCCATATTAAATTTGGCTCAGAGTGACTTATTTTTCATGCTTGAGTGACTTTGTTATTGTCAGCTGCTTGTTTGTTACACCCTCAATATATTGAGCCATGCTTTACATTACACTTTTGATATATTTTGAGAAAAGTAACATTCATACCCAAATCTTGGTCATTGTGACGTAATTTGTAAGATTTAATGACTTTTATATTTTCAATTGTTTGTTCATTACACACTCAATATCTTAGATTGTAAATCAACATTCTTGAAAAAAGTATGTAGATACTTCTCGATGAAAATAACACATTTATACAAAGACTGTCAATTTAACCCAATTTTTTTTGTTCATTGACTTTTCAGGTGTTGATTACACTTTTATTATATTGGATTACTTTCACCAACAGTTATGAATATTAGTGCATGTATACATCTTGACATAAGAAAGATATGGTAAAATTGGAATGTGAATATATCTCCGAGATAGAAACCCAAATTATGTCAGAAATTATAATTGCAACCTCATTTTCTATGTTTGATTGATTTGATTCTTTTCCTCTATGTCTGTCTATATTTTGTAAACTATTGTGCTCCAATAGGAAGGGAGATTCATTTTTAGAAATTATTTTATTTTAGTTCTAGTCACAAAGAATTAATTGGAGTTAATGGATGTGGTGTCATCATAAGGTCTTGTACTTGTATGTTGTACCCTGATAACTTTTACAATTTGAGTTTTCAGGCAAGGCCTTTTTTAAAAATCTGTTATGCTGAAATTAAAATATAATGTTCCATGGAGAGAAATGTTTTGCAGTATAAAGCTTTTCTTTTTGTTGCAGTAATGATTTAGTTAGCAGAATTTTTTAATAAACTTGTTTCTATACTGTATAATTACCTTGTTTTTTTCATTCTCAAGTTTTTATGTAGGAGGAATAAATTTTGTTATGCTCTGTTTTTCTGTTGTTGGTCAGTAAGTTCATGCATTTTTTGCTGTGTTCATACTTTAGAAATGCTGTTGGAATGGAAAAAATCTAATTTGTTCAAACATTTCACATTAGATTCAAATAGTTCACATGAAAAGATTTGGATAAACCCAGTATGTTTAATGATGAATATGAAATTTAATAAATATTTTCATTTAAATATTTCATATGACAATAAAGGTGGACAGAGTGAAGCTAGATGACTAAGAGATTTAAATTGCTGACATCTGGACAAGTTGCAGAGCATTGAATTAGACTTTGTTATTTGTTTTTGGTGGTTTTAATGTCACATTTGACACATTATTGACTATGTTATGCAGAGGAAATGGGAGTTTACTGCCTTTCATAAAAACACACAGTCAGCTTATCCCATGTGTTGTGCATCTTTTGTGATCATTTACTAAAAAAGACATTGTACCAATTACTGCAAAAATTGGCAAACAGATTTTTAAGTTTCATACAATTATACTGATTCACCATTAGATATGCAGATACAGGTTTCATGACTTCTCAGAAGCTGCTTAATATAAGTTGACCCAAAATATTGACAGCGTCCTTGCATGATGGATGTTGATCTGCGATTATTATATATGGCTTCCATTATTAAAAATACATAAGCCTTACAACAACTTCCCAAAAACACTCAACAAAAGGTATTCCAACATACGAACACATCCTAGCATGAAAGCCTTTTAAATTTACAAAACTACAGAAATTATCTGATGAATTGACCGCATTTCATCATGAAGGCTTTTTGGTTTTTTCAATGATGCCAATTCACCATCAAATATGGCCACCATTACTAAAAATAGATAATCTTTTATAAAAAGGAAGACTTCTTAAAGACTGATCAACAGAAGTTTTGTCACTTTTGACATAAAGCATCCTTGAAGGACAGCTTTTAGAAGTTAAAAAAATGATGTATATCTGAAGCCATTTTGATGCTATTACTGAAAACATTAAGATGCTCAAATTACTTTTTCGCAAAAACTGATTCTCAAATTTTTGGCCGGTGTGACAGAATGCATCCTGATGTAAAGGTCTTTTAACTTAATTCTGATTATGCTTATTTGCCATCAGATAAGGCTGAAGATATTTAATGTGGAGAGACCTTTAAACAGTTTGTTTTTAAAATGTATCCAGTCAAAAGTATTGGCAAGAAAGCGTCATTTTAACCCAGATTTATTGGCCAACTGTTGTTTTTTTTAATTACTTTTAGGTAGGTATCAGCAAGCTAATATTCTGTTTGTTTTAGATACCAGCCAACTTCTATTGTATTTGATATTTAAATAGATACCAGCCAACTTCTACTGTATTTGATATTTAAATAGATACCAGCCAACTTCTATTATTTTTTATATTTAAATAGATACCGGCCAACTTCTATTGTATTTGATATTTAAATAGATACCAGCCAACTTCTACTGTATTTGATATTTAAATAGATACCAGCCAACTTCTATTATATTTGATATTTAAAAAGATACCAGCCAACTTCTATTGCATTTGATATTTAAATAGATACCAGCCAACTTCTATTATTTTTGATATTTAAATAGATACCAGCCAACTTCTATTGTATTTGATATTAAAATAGATACCAGCCAACTTCTATTGTATTTGATATTTAAATAGATACCAGCCAACTTCTATTGTATTTGATATTTAAATAGATACCAGCCAACTTCTACTGTATTTGATATTTAAATAGATACCAGCCAACTTCTATTGTATTTGATATTTAAAAAGATACCAGCCAACTTCTATTGTATTTGATATTTAAATAGATACCAGCCAACTTCTATTATTTTTGATATTTAAATAGATACCAGCCAACTTCTATTGTATTTGATATTAAAATAGATACCAGCCAACTTCTACTGTATTTGATATTTAAATAGATACCAGCCAACTTCTATTGTATTTGATATTTAAATAGATACCAGCCAACTTCTATTGTATTTGATATTTAAATAGATACCAGCCAACTTCTATTTTTTTAATATTTAAATAGATACCAGCCAACTTCTATTGTATTTGATATTTAAATAAATACCAGCCAACTTCTATTGTATTTGATATTTAAATAGATACCAGCCAACTTCTATTGTATTTGATATTTAAATAAATACCAGCCAACTTCTATTGTATTTGATATTTAAATAAATACCAGCCAACTTCTATTGTATTTGATATTTAAATAGATACCAGCCAACTTCTATTGTATTTGATATTTAAATAGATACCAGAACTATTGTATTTGATATTTAAATAGATTCCAGCCAACTATTATTGTATTTGACATTTAGATAGATTCCAGCCAACTATTATTGTATTTGACATTTAAATAGATACCAGCCAACTTCTATTGTATTTGACGTTGAAATAGAAAACAGAACTATTGTATTTGATATTTAAATAGATTCCAGCCAACTATTATTGTATTTGACATTTAGATAAATTCCAGCCAACTATTATTGTATTTGACATTTAAATAGATACCAGCCAACTTCTATTGTATTTAATATTTAAATAAATACCAGCCAACTTCCATTGTATTTGATATTTAAATAGATACCAGCAAACAACTATTGTATTTGATATTTAAATAGATTCCAGCCAACTATTATTGTATTTGACATTTAGATAGATTCCAGCCAACTATTATTGCATTTGACATTTAAATAGATACGAGCCAACTACTAATATTGTATTTGACATTTAGAGAGATACCAGCCACCTATTATTGTATTTGACATTTTGATAGATACCAACCAACTACTAATGTATTTGACGTTTAGGTAGATACCAGCCAACTAATATTGTATTTGACATTTAGAGGATACCAGCCAACTGCTATTGTATTTGACATTTAGATAGATGCCAACTAACTACTATTGTATTTGACGTTTAGATAGATACCAGCCAACTAATATTGTATTTGACATTAAGAGAGATACCAGCCAACTAATATTGCATTTGACATCTATATAGATACCAGCCAACTACTATTGTATTTGACGTTTAAATATTTACCGCCAGCTTCTGTTGTAAAGACTTAGATATATACCAACCAGGTGTATTGTAGATAGCAGCCAGGTGTGACAAATTAATACATGACAAGTACATAACATAAAGTATTGCATTATTGTTATTATTGCACTTAATATGGCATCTTCTTTCATCATAACAAAAATATACACCAGTAAGCAGATTTCTGATTAGCATTATGTGTCTAGGCTCGTACAAAGTAACAAGAAAAGAGTGAAAACAACAAGCTTTGTAAAATTTAGCAAAATTTATTTCCATAGAAAAACAAAGTAAAATTGAGAAAAAGTACTGAGAGTTTACGAATCAAATCCAAAATTAATCCAAGAATTTAAAAAAATATAAGTGTTATCAGTGCAATGTTCTAAATGAGTCACAGTTCAAATCGCGATGAAATTCAAGAATGAAGGCGATGACATCTTCGATAGCCTTTAGAGTATTGCCGTGTCAGCAGTTCCTTGTTGAAACCCAGAAAACAATCTTCCAATCTGGATTTCAGAATAATTTTCAATAAACGTCCAATAATTTTGTAAGGATCACTTACGTATGTTTTCCTGAGAAATAAATTACTAATACCAGAAAATAAAACTTCAACTGAAACTGGTCTCAACAAAACACCTTTGAGCTTCAAAGGTTTAAAGCACAACTAGCTATTTATTCTTATAACGAGTTATAAGACTATCCAAGACGCAAAAAAAAAAGATTCCCATATGAAGGTAACGTGATTATTTTCCCAGAACGACGTAGAAACATTACATGCCGATCACGCTAGTATGGGCTTAGCTAAAATCAGCGGTTCTTACTCTGGGAATGAAATAAAATGACACTGGTTCTGAATCAAGGTCACCAGTTAGATACAATGTTTCAAACTACTGGCTGTTTATCCGATCAAACAGAACTGAATTGAATTTCTAACAAAAAATAAAATCCAGTAGATAGTATTATCAAAAAAGTAACATGTAGTGGAATAAAATAAAAAAATTAAAATTATCAAAAAACAAACAAAACAAAACAACAAACAACAATAAAATTATACATAACAGCAGCAACAGATCATTGAAAAAATTAAAATACACTACTTTTGTGCACCATTGTACTCCTCTTCATAGACGTAATAATAATCGTAGTTATCGTCTGGGAGTTCCGGTCCACCACTTCGCCTTCTGTATATTTAGGATTTTCCTTAACGCCTGTTTTCCAATAGGCTGTTTTTAAAATTTCAATTTAAAATTCTGTGTGTTAATGATCTGTATCAGGTTAAAGGTGAAACTAAGACACCATTTAAAAACTACAAAGATGGACGTAGAACAAGGTCTGTGCAACGGAGGCGGACAATCTCTTGGCAAATTATGAACTTAAATGTTAATACAGACCCATGGCTGCAGAGGATATATGACACATGTGCCCGATTTAAATCGTTGTGATGCCCGTACAAAAATAAAAACTTTGTTCATTTTAAACATAAAATAAGGAAAAGGGCATGGGAATAAGGAAAAGCTTTATATCACCGGAGTTTAATTAATCTTGCCCTGTGACAACACAGATCAAAGTACTTTTTTCCATTCACAGAGACGGCAAAAAAAAAATGATCTAATGAATGTGCACAAATATGGACCTCGAGTTTTTGTTATTAAGTAATGGTTAGCATTGACTTTGAAAGTTGTCATCTGAATTTCCTACCCTTACACCACCCACTCCACAAAAACTACATCGGTGGGTAATGTAGAAAGGGGATCGATCTGATTGAAATGAGATCTTCTCTATCCTACTTTACATAAGACAGCTGAGATTTAAATCACATTGGAAATTTGACTAAACATAAGGATCAAATGAACGACCGAAATTTGTAAGCGGTGAATGTATAGTCCAACCAGGCCGCAGTAATTCTTACAAATAAGTAGTTGACAGTGTAGATTTATTATCACTAAAAAGACTAGTAGTGACATAGAGTTGTCCTAAATATTCAGGGAACCGACGTACGTTGGCAAAATCACATGCCATAGGTGGGTGACCATTAACACTCAGCCTTGATGGTACCTGAAATTGAACCCAGATCCCTATGGTGTCAAGCTTTCAATACTATATCCTACTCTTACAAGATTACTTACCACAATCAGGGTATCTGTTTGGAGAGCAGATCATGTTTACAGAATAGCTCTGACATGCGTTACACCCAGCCTTAATCCATGTGCCATGGGGAAGTGTGCCACACGATCGAAACAGCAACTCCTTCTCACAGTAACGGCCATAAAATTCACCGATATGAATAGACCATGACATACGTACGTATATATATATATATATATATATATATATATATATATATATATATATATATATATATATATATATATATATATATATATATATATATATATATATATATAACCGCTCCGGTGGTCTAGTGGTGAAAGCGTCCGCCTCGGATGCGGGAGGTGTCGTGGGTAAAAAATGGCACTAACAGTTTCCTTGCTTGACACTCCGCATTAAGAGGTTAGGGTTAGTGTTAGGACTGGTCGGCCTGGTGTCAGGATATTTTGACTCGGTGGGACATCATGCAAAATGTCTGCGGCAATGTGCCCCAGTGCTAGACATCACTATAAACTGCCGCACTGCAGACATCGTAGCGATATGACTGAAACATTGTTAAAGCTGGAAAGATCATAATCATACACACACACACACACACACACACACATATATATATATATATATATATATATATATATATATATATATATATATATATATATATATATATATATATATATATAGAGAGAGAGAGAGAGAGAGAGAGAGAGAGAGAGAGAGAGAGAGAGAGAGAGAGAGAGAGAGAGAGAGAGAGAGAGAGAGAGAGAGAGAGTCAGTCAATGAAGGTTAGACTATCCTACATGTTACATGTTTTTTTAAAGATACTGAATTTGTTATTCAATGAAGGTTAAATTATCGTACATGTGAGATGTTTGTTTATTTAAAAAAGATACTAAATTTGCTATATTTACAATAACTGTTTTAATATGAGACCTAAACACTTTTTTTGTTAAATAAAAGTATGTGTTAGACTTTTTGTAAATTTTACAAAAAAAACCTAGATAAATTGTTTTTAAAATTTTATTTAATTTCCAGATTTTAAAAAATGTTTAACATTGATATATTTTATAAAATAATTCTGATCGTAAAATTTATTGTCTTAATTATAATTTGGTAATTGAACGAAAACCATTATTATCTATTTTCTAATGATCTAAACTTCCCATGATGCACATTCCACGATTTTGACAGCACCTTCGGTCTACATTTGCTTTGCCTGAAAGAATGTATAGGAAAATTTAAATTTTATTTGTACATTGAATATAAAATTATGGGTTTTTTTTTAGGAATATACTTGTATTCATTTTTCATTGTGTTGGATAAAATCGAATTGAAATCAGCAGGATAAAGTGTTTAATTCTACCCGATACAAGCAAGTTAAAAAGTAGACAACCAAGCAAGAGAGCCTAATAAAAAGAAAAAAGAACTTCTAAATGCTGCGCTTTTCTTGACGTTAGGCTTCTAATGCAAGGGTGTGGGGTTCGATATTCGCTAAGTCCAGACTGCCTTAACGTTTCATATAAAAAAGGCAGATCCCATTTCTTAGCCAATATTGAGTCAACCTTGCCGCTTCATGTCTGAATAAAACCATTGACCATTTTGAAGCTATACTTCTAACAATTTCAAGTTTTATTTCATTTTATTCATAAGCATCCTCCTGAAAACCTCTCCAGGGAAGAAGGACATATATGCAACACCGTAACAATTATTCCGTCAGTCAAAATCTTTCATGCCCCACTTCCTTAATATTTATATGTGTACAGACTTTATGAGCTTTACCTTGTACCCAGAGACACCTGCATAATTATTTTCGGGGAGGGGAAAACACGTAGTGGTCTCCTATTAAGTTAAATGGATGTAGGTTAAAATATGTTTCAAGGTGAAATCCGGGAATGGGTGATGGTGGAAAGTGCCACCCACCCCCGCCCCAATATTCTGGCGTCCATGCTTGTACCTTCAACATAGTTACTATTTTTGTGCATAGTACAGTAGTGTTTATCTTTGCAATTTTTCCTTTCATACTTTTAGAACTAAATTTCAGAATTATAGTATAAAGAGATTTACTTTTATGGCGTGAATTTTTTGAATGTTACTGGATTACGTGTCTATAGACTTGATGCAGGTTCAATGAAAAGCAAATACTAGATTTCGAATCAAACACCATCCCATCACCTATGATGACCAAGTTTTCTTTACTTCTACACCTTGCATAGTTTGGTACTGCGGAGATCTTATGTTTTGACTCTTATACCATTTTGTCTCTGCACGCTGTTTTATTTGTAAATTGAGACTCTTTGGATAACTGGAGGTGGCAATAAAGTTGGGTTCTGTTTTGGTACAATGATTTCCCACGAGACAGATCTATCTTAAATTATTATCACTTGTCCGTCTTGATCCTAAATGGTTTCTTTCCCTTATTGCTAATGATTGAACGCCTTATAAAATATTATCGTTAAACTAACGTTGATCAGGCACTTTAGATTTTCAGAAGCCAACCCAACAGTCTAAGCTCCCGCCTAAAACGATCCTATTTCTAAGTGCTCTAAAAAATAAATGATACAATAAGTAAAATACCGTATAAAAACACCACCGTAACTTCGGTTTGTTTGAAGTGGTATTAGTCTACCTACGTTTTAGATTAACGGAGTACCTACTCGCTTCAGAACAAAGTTGGGTTCCTACAGGTAGGTACAGGTGTACCTACAAATTAAAGGAGTATTAAGGCCTAAGTTTATTTTATTTTTGGTGTACATTTACCTGTAGATAAAATAAGAATGGGGGGCGTCGTCTGTGGTCTACAGAGAACATTCTGATATTATCTTTTGTCTCAGCTCTTTCGTTTCTGAATTGCATATTTTGCATTGATATGGTTCTTGCATTAATGTAAGTAATGTGACATGCGTTAAAGAAATCTTTAAATTAATTATATTTTTGAAATTAATTTTCTGATTTATTTTAATCGTACTCTGTTCTCGTACTTAATTAGTACCAAGCTGTTGCTGCTGCTTACGACCACCATCACCACCTCTACTACCACAATCGCTACTATAAAAGAGATAATTCCTAATTAATATTGCAATTATTTTAAGAGAGAGAGAGAGAGAGAGAGAGAGAGAGAGAGACAGAGAGAGAGAGACTAAGAGAGAGAGACTAAGAGAGAGACAGAGAGACTTTGAGAGAGAGACTTTGACAGAGAGAGAGAGAGAGACTAAGAGAGAGAGACAGAGAGAGAGAGACAGAGAGAGACTAAGAGAGAGAGAAAAAGAGAGAGAGAGGTCATCTCTTGCAAGTTTATAATTTATAGCATTGATTTTCTAAATTGTATTTCATAATACCAGACATTTTGATTTATTTATGATCGTATCCGTACTTGCCAATTTCAAACTTTATCCCGTGCTTCTACCCCAATAAAGTTGTCAAGACCGCACACGCTGAGGGCTTGTATACGCGTGTACGTGTGCCAGTGCATGATAATGAAAGCTATCCTTTAGGATAAAATTGTTAACCACTAAATTTTCATTGAGACGAAAATTTTATAGTTCTAAGCCTTTAGGTATATACCTGCCATGTTATCTCGTTTGGGTATCAACTTTGATCGCTGCAGGTAAGATAATTTATGTCGAATTCATTGAGGATTATAAGGAATTTGAAGGATTTGTACGTTTGCATGGGAAAGTGTGAAAATTATGAGCAGGCTTTTGCTGGTGTTGACGACAACAACAAAGACAACAATAACAACAACAATGATAATAATATTGAAGATGATGTTAATAGAGTGAATAGAGTAATTATAGAGTTGTCGTTAAAGACTGGCTATGATGTTAATAGCTCAATAACATAAAAAAACAACCATACATACACCTTCCTTCTCAACATCCACTGAACGAAAGCTCATGAGAGGACCCCCCTCTCTCTCTCTCTCTCTCTCTCTCTCTCTCTCTCTCTCTCTCTCTCTCTCTCTCAATTTATATAATAATCTTAATTATTTAATTTTAACAAATTATAATCTGAGACTTAAAAGTTCTTTTCCTTATAATTATAATCATGCCTATCTGCTGCTTTTGATAGTGCCGTTCTATGAATCATTAAATCTAAACAATCAGAACAGAAATGTGGAATATATATATATATATATATATATATATATATATATATATATATATATATATATATATATATATATATATATATATATATATATAAAATTTAAATTTTTTGTTACTTCTCGTTTTGATGCTCGAGATTTTGACAGCTATGCAGTCGAGTAAATTTACACTATTATCGTATGTCACAGTTGCTATACAGTCGAGTAAAAGTTTTCTTCAGATCATTTGGTTAAAAATTGAAAAGTTTTGATAAAACGGGTGTTAATATTTTTCATAACATGTTCTGTGTTTTTGTAATATATAAAAAGTCCTAGGGTAACAAAGTACGTAATAGTTAAAAATTGCTGAACAAGTTACTATTTCCCCGCCATCAGTTGATTCCGCATTGTCGTCTGAAAAGATGTTCTTCTGATAACACGTATATGTGTTAGACCAACAACGAATGGCTCAAGGATCGGTATCAATCTTTCATATGTTGTCCTTCGTGCATAGATTACAAATATAACTGCCCCATTGCGCAAGGTGGATAATTTAAAGTCTCTTAAAGTCAAGTTTTGCCATAATTATCCAAAGTTGAGTTAGACAAAGTAGTGTTTGGTAAATCTTAAAGAATTAAAGTAGATTAAGAGAGGTGGCTTATTTATTGAATAGATAAGATGAGGGTATCACTCTTTTCCGCAGACACGCCAATTGCACTTCAGACACTATGTACCGGGCGATGTCGCCAAGAATGTACACAGAACTGTTGGTATCGGTTGTTGATTGGGCGAGTTATCATTACCTCCATTACTGTCACTCTTCCTTTCAAATGCAGCGGTTCACAAAAAAATAAAATAATATTTCACCGGTAAATAAGAGGTGAATAGACTACAGGTATTATCAGAAAATACCCACATATTCCAGAATCTTTATCTCAACAACTTTCAATGTACCTTTGCATGAGAATGAATTCAAGATTTTTTCATAATATATCATCGAAATTCTCACGCACTTGCATATATATTTTACAGTCACTTTGAGTTGGACCGGGTGAGGTGATGAAAAGGAATCGATACGATTCGAATTTAATTTATAATTGCTGATAAAATTAGCAACGTTATTAGCCTTAAGGATATTAAAGAACCACTTAAATGATTATAAGTGCTGACAAATTTTCTTTCGTAAGGTGAACATACCTTTAACATAACATCCAGCATCAGATATGTTTTATTTTTCACTTGCCATTGTACGAATTTGTTATCTACCGAGATCGTGGCTGGGTCTTACTTTTGACGAAAGTGCTCGGATGGTCGCGTGATAATTGTACTGATTTTTTAACGAGTAAATTGGGGTTAAGAAAACAAAGAACTGAAACAAAACTCCCGGCGGTAGTATAGTAATAACCGTAAGTCGGTCCACACTAATAGCGGTACAATTAGTCCTTGATTTGCCGGTTAAAACTGCGGTATGTCACCCATGTGCCAACCCAGCTATCACCTACCTGTACATTGTAAGACTACAGCGAGAACGAATACGTCACGACTATGTTAAACATTATATTTTGTCCGACGCTGGAACCAGAAATGGCAACAAATTTTAGTTATGTTTGCCAAATTCAACATAATTTAATTATTCTTCATTACTCCCTATTATGTTATATTTTGTTGATTAAAACCAGGTGTCATTTATGTACTGTAACTAGTTTTTACATCATTTGGTCATATTTACTGCCTGATAAATTTGATTGTATTTCCTAATAATAATTCTGTACGACAATATCTACTTTAGCGTTTTGTTGATTAAAACTAAGTACTAAAACTGCATTTTACAACATCATTTGGTTATATTTATTGCTTAATGAATTTTCATATTTAAACAGAACATCATCATGTATTGATGATATCAATAATCTATGTATTTAGTATTTCTGTTATAAATCATAATCTAAATATTTTTGTGTGTGTGTGATGGTGAGAAGGCGTTAAAAAGCTTTGCAAGTTACCCGCGTCAAACTCTGCCAAAAGGTTGCAAAATAAATAAATAAACAAATAATGTATTTGGTTGATATAAATGTTACCCCAATTCCTCGTCCTAGTCTCTAGTATTAAATATTCTGTGGCCAGCAATTTTAGTTTCTTTAGAATTTTCATAAAGATATTCAACATATTCAACTGCTGTTACTGTGTCGTCTGTGTCACAAATTTCTGCTAAATCAAAATAATTTTTACAGTCAATGTTTATTTATTACGTTATACACAATTATTGCGGCGCTGTTATTTTAGAATTAATTTTTGTAGGATTTGTTCTCCTCGTGGTGATTAAAGTTATTTGTTGCTGTTATCATTGCGCGTTGGGTTTCTTTTATTGGTGCGATTTCTGAAATGACTTGTTTTATCGTAGGTGTGATAAGCGTCTTAGATATACTTTTTTATCAGATATGTTTTGACACTCGGCAGTTCCATCCGCAGATGCAGTTTCAGTTGCAAAAACTTTTGTTGCATCAAGTGCAATTGCTGCAACTTTATGGGCTATTCCTGGAATATTTTCAATAATTTTAGTAAATATATTTCTTATAAATCATCATGCTATTTTTCTTCTATAAACAATTTTTTCTTCTGTTTCATTATATCTGAGGTTGTATAATTTTTTCGTCAAATTTTTCAGAAAATATGTTTACTGTTGATTGCGCAAGTATTTGTAGTAAGAAACAACTTCATTATTTAAATATATCTTCCAGACTGATCACTTAACTTCTGTTATTTGATTTTCAACATTTGACGGATAATAAATAATATGACATGGACTTATTTGCATAAGAGAACCTGGATGACTTCTGGTGAAAAGCTGTATATTGTTTGTCTTTTACTGCTCTTATCTTAGTAAGATCCAGATGCAATAAAACAATTTACCATTATTGAGTTTACGTCATTTTGTTTTTACTGGCAGCTGGCCGTCATACGTTATGGGATTATCAAGAGAAGCATAATTTTTATGTTCAAATCCTATCAAGGTGCGATACTTGTTGGTAATAAAAGATGAGCCATTAAATCATTCGTTACTGTTATTCTAGTCTTTTGCATGTTATAATTTGGTGTTAGCTCAAAATCGTCTGCAACTTTATTTTTTATTAGGAGTCCTTCTGTTGTTTTATTTAGATTAGTTATATTGTAGTCTCCTTGTTGAATTTTAATTGATATCCATTTACTATATATTGGAGAACGTTTATCATTACCCGTAAAGGTAAAATCATCATTTACACCAGATTTTACATTAGCCATAACAGTCCAACAAATGCGAGAAATTACTCCAATTTCATATTGTTATTTTACTATTTAGTTCTATTGGCGGAATATACATTATAGAAAAAATTTGCCCTATCTTTATCAGATTCACCACAGTCTAATAATAATGTTGCTTACATTTATTATTATATATTTATAAATTAAGTCGCCGCGATTAGGTCGAGATGTAAAGTTTCGTATTCGCCAGATGTTAATACATTTTTGGATCTTAAATTATCAAGTATGTCAATAATTTCATTGTCAATTTTAGCATCAACATTTCCAGTTTCTTTGATGATGTCAATATAAAAATATGCCTCTCATTTCAGTTACTGATGTGAATATTCTAACTCCTTTTCCTGTTTTTTTCTTTTTCGATTCTATCTATTTGAAAGTTTATTTTTTCAACATATTCTTTATGTCTAAATTTCTTTGCAGTAGTTTTAAACACATCAGCAATAACATCATCACAAACTTTTTCAGAAAGTCCTTCAACATCATTTATTTTAGCTATGCCAATTTCTTTGTAAGCTCCTACATTTTTTGTTATGATATTTAATAATTTAATTAGATTATCGTATTTTTCTTTTTCCCAAATATACCTACTATAAACGTCAGAAATGTTATTTTCTTCCATTAAATCAAAATATTTTGATGACATTATTTCGTATTTTACTTCGTTTTTATATTTTTATGATGTTCTTCATTATCTTTCTCAGATAAATGTTGTAAATCTTCAGTCATCGTCATAGAACCTTCTGGTTTGAAAAACATTTTTCTTGTTCTTTAACGATTTATTTTGCTTAGGTACTTAAGCTATTATTATGATGATCATATGTATTACTTTTATATTATTAATAACCTTAATGTAAAGATCAGATATGTGGAATATGTCGACATAACTCAATTACTATTTTCTAAGACTATATCATTGTAATGCTCCGTACTATTTTCTTTTATTTTTTTCTACAACATTAATTATTTCGTCTGCCTTAAAATCATCTTTTCTAACATTGTGTACTTTTACACCCTTACAATAATAATATTTTTCATTACAATATCTGGATTCGTCATTTCTTAATTTGTTATCTATATTTCTAAATCATATTAAAATATTCTTTTTTCGTCTGTCTCTTCTAAGTTCCTCTTCTAACCTTCTTTCAAATGGTCTAACTACTGCTGCTTCAGCTAATTTTTGTTGAAGTTCCAGTGAATTATTCAACAACCTTCTCAATTCAGCTCTTCTTGCAACAGGATCAGCTACAAATGGTTCAACTAATTTGTTATTTTTTTCCACATCAGATCTAGCATTAATTCTTCCATCAGCTGCTTCTTGTTGTTCTTTAACTAGTCCGAGTAAATCTTTTTCTTGTACGTTTTTAAGTTCTTTCGATAATGGCTTACTTTCAGTACTTTCAGGTTTCTTTCCAAGTAAAACTTCAGTAACTGGTTTGAGAACTGCAGCTGTTGTTTCTGCTGCAAATATCTGCCCACGTCTTGTTTGTTGTACTTGCTACTTAAATTTTGCCTGAGATTGTGCAAGTTTTCTTTAGATTTTCGGTATGTTTTATATACTTTGCTTGTCTTTCCATTAAGTATATACTATTGTCTATCACAATTATTGTAGATATTTTTCAATACAACATCGAAATATTTTACTCGTATCATTTATTAATTGATCAAAGAAAAAGCCATTTTTATTTGCCGTTGCTTGATGATATAGTTCTATAAATTTATTTTTTGTTACATCACCACATTGATCGTTCGCAATATGTTTAACGTCCACATTGTCCAGTCCTGGAAATAATATAAAACAACCAGTATTTCAACTAATAAATCTATCAGTAGTATAAAATCCCTGAGTAAGATAAATAAAATTACATTTTTCTTACCTGATAATAAAAAATATGATCTGATTATCTTCATTTCTTCATTGTTTAGCGGAATATCGTCAAAAACAAGAATTTTGTGTTCGAACGAATCAAGTTGGTTAACTGGAATAAGTTTTTTTGGTTGTTTGATAATAGAAAATATCTCAACCAGCTTCAAGATCATCACAAAGTTTGTCATTATAATTGTTAAGCAGCTCGTACTTATCCTATTGTGGATTAATTGTGTAAATATAAACGCGATCGTAGTTAATATTATCTCCGAGAAGTAAATTCATAAGCATGTTTGTTTTTCCCGATCCAGTTCTTTCAACAATAAGATAATGACAATCTGGAAGTTCATTGTTATGTTTTTTTTTTCACCAAACGTTCTATATCAAAGTTTAATATATACGATTTTGCCATTATTGTTATACAATGTTATGTTATATAATGTTGTCAAATAATACATAAATAATGAGATATTATTCAAAATTTGGAACAACAATAGGAGATTCATCGTCTACTCAGCAAGGTGACTTATCTAAATATACAAGTCTTGATCCAATCAAAAAAGAAATCAATAATTTATTAAATATCACAAGTGTTGATCAAAATTAAGTTGTTATTTTTAAAGATAAAGGACGATTAAAGACAAGTAATGTACAACTGTCAGATGTACTTATACGAATTCCCACCGCGGATGTTTTTAATATAATTACTTTTGCTGACCAAGGTAAAATACAACATTCCGGTAAGTCAGTGAACGACTATATTAAGAAAGCTAGCGACTCATTTACTGGCACCATTATCATAAACAAAAAAATTAATACCTTGGAAACCCAACCGCATAATCAAACGTAGCGACAAAAAAATACGTCGATGATCAAGAATCTGAGTACGTATTAGTGCGTGGTGGTATCATGCGTGCATTTCTTAATATGAATAATAACGGTATTAATAATCTCAAAACATCAGAAACAGATTTTAACGCTGCAACTAAAACATACGCTGATGACAATAAAATTCCAATAACAACTTCGTTAACAACAATCAATAACTGAAATACAGCATTAAGAACTGAACTTTTTTTATAAAAAATGTACAATTCTTTATGAATTTTCCCAGAAACGTGAAAAAAAATTACTGATTATTTTTTTGGAAGTCCACTAACTATTGATTTTAAACATGCTGATAATAACGCAAGACTCAACTATATTGTCATTGTCATTCCTAATATCCATCAAAAAATAATCTTGTTAAAATTCTCACGGACGAGCTAACAATATCGTGTACACAGTATTATCAGAATCAGCAACATTTACACTTCAAATTAACACTATCAAACATATCGTGGAAGTTACTGGTGTATATAGGCTTTTCATAATAAGTAGTGCAAAATTTTGTATATTTACCACATATCTATGGCGTCATTCAAATGATAGTTTTCTTTCCGGAACTGTATCTATAGTGTTGTATAATGATACCGAAAATAAACGTTTATGCTGATATCAGAAGATAAAAAATTAACCGCAGCGACTTACTGGTGGTGCCTGGAGTTAGTAGCTGAAGCTGCTGAATTAAGTTAATTAAAATAATTCAAATCCAGGGACTGGCACTATTGTAAACAAATATTACATAATGATAAAAAAAGTTGATTTTAATTATATTTCAAAAAAATTCCAAAACGAGATGCTGACGCTCTAATACAATAAAACAAATATTATCATAAAAAAATGTTACAAATACTATACCAAATAACTTCGAGTGATATCATATTTACCACTGCTAAAGACTAGCTCTGGCGTAATTTCAAGAGGCGCATCATTAAATCCGTTTTTGTTAATAATATCCCGTATTCTCTTGCAACAGCTTGTAAAAAATTGAACCTTGACTCGCGTCTAAAAAGATAGCAAGTATCACCTATAAAAAAAAAATTACTTGATCAGATACGATCTTACTTGCTGGGTATAAAATATGATTTAATACGCGAGTTCCGTATCACTGACAGTATGTTAACAGATATTCTACCAATGAGTCAGTAGGTATGAAAAAGATAAAAATAAAATATATGTTACAGTAGTAGATGTTTAAATTTATGTAGCTTTAGAAATATAGTTATCAAATAAAATATCAACCATAATATCAATAAATGTCATTAGATCTTCTGCCTAACCCACTATTCTCATATCGTTTGCAGTCAGAAATAACCATACTGATCCATATTTTGGTTATATATGGTAACCTTTTTTAATACAATCGCTTATTATTTTAGGTTTTATACCAGTATAACTTAAGGCTGATTTGATGGAATTAAATCTCTTACAAAATCTGTTTGTCAAACCAAATCCAACATGTCTGATTGAAAATGACATTATATATAATATTTCACTTGTTTGATATGAAAGTTTTCCTAATACGCATAGGACTGTAATAGTAGTTGAGCTGTTCCTATCTCAGAGACCCCTCCTACCTCGGACAAAACATATTTTGTCTTAAAGTCATCATTTTGAGCTAAAAAAAAGGCTACTGACAAAAATGTTAACGAATAACGTTTTGGAGCGGTAGATTTGATAGAGGATCAAATCAACTTCCTATACTACTATGTTTATATTACCTTGTGGATTAGAGATACGGTCGTGCCATAATACACGATAATGAGTTAATTCGATGTCTAATAAAGTTTACGGACATAATTGGGATTAATTATTACGTTAAGTAATTTGTGACTTTTTCAGACATATAACACTAATTATAATGGGTCTTTGTAATATGACGTGTTTGTTTGTGATTTAGATTTTTTTAACTTAGCTTTAACAATTTTTCAGTCATATCGCTACGATGTCTGCAGTGTGACAGTTTGTAGTGATGTATAACGCTGGGGCATCATGCCGCAGACAATATAAACATTTTTGTCAGTAGCCTTTTTTAGCTCAAAATCATGTCCCACCCAGTCTCATTATCCTGACACCAGGCCAACCAGTCCTAACACTAACCTTAATGCTGAGCGCCAAGCGAGGCAGCTGTTAGCACTATTTTTTAAAGACTTTGGTATGACTCGGCCAGGTTTCAAACCCGCGACCTCCCGCATTAGAGGCGGACACTAGGCCACTGGAGCGGTTATAATATGACTTGAGTAGTAAACAAAACAAGTATGATCAATGGCTGACTGGTATACTTAGTTCTCGTGTCAAACAGATGGTCATATCGCTCAAAACAAAATGCGTACGCTCATTTTCAACAACTCAAGCAAAACACCATGTTTCCACTATTAATACAATTGTAGTTTTATATGTATGCATTTGATGAAACAAAAATTAAATTCACCTGATTAAAAAGAATTATTATAAATTGTTTCATTTTGCGATTTGATATTTATATGTTATAATGATTATGAGAACAATGTTTTGTCCAGGGCGTTAAGTGATTTTGAGTTTTGGCCTTACATCTAAGAAACAGCTTAAAAAATGTAAATGGAGTCAGAACGTCAGAATAAAACATGATATCGAAATTCTCTCAATACAGCAAAAGTTGACATGTCACGAGAGTAAATATTTAACAAATTCTATTATATTGCGTACCAAACAGCAGCTTTTGTAACTCCAGATCCAGTTTTGAGACCATCCAACTTTAGAGGTTGACAATTATGTTCATTCTGTTAAAATATGTCTTTGTAAAAGTCTGTTTTGGTTCATAGGTAGCTGAATTTCAATACCCATCCTCTGGCCTGGTTATTGATTACATTTACTTTAGTTGAGTTTTGTTGAGAGGTCTTCTTTGGAGACCCGCACATGCTTCTGACTTATTTATTTATAACGTTATTTACCATAATGATATGTTTAAATCACATTTTAATCACACCATTTTCGGATCATATTGATACGATTAAATCAATGCTACTTTATACCGTTTCCTTACTAAAATGATTCACTTAAATAATACTTTATTTATACCGTTTCCTTACCATAATGCTACGATTAACCCATTCTTTATTCTTGCTGTTTTCGTTACATAATAATGCGATTAAACCATACTCCATTCATAACGTTTCCTTAACGTAATGATACAATTAAATCATACTTTATCAATAAGGCTTCCTTTCCATAATCATGCGAATAAATCATACTTTTGTAATAATGTATCCTTACCATAACGATGCATTTAAATCATAATTTAGTCACATAATTATTGGCATGCTTTTGTGCCCATAGATAATCAACTAAAACATATGCCCATATCATGAATAAAGCACTACAAAATATTTCATTCACAATTGGATAGGTACAATGCATTATGGTACACATATCTGTCAGTAAGAAGATAAGGAAAATACTAGTACAAACAAATGAACGCACATGATAAGACTTCTCCGAGATTTGTCCATTTACGAGAAGTATGTATGTATGTATGTATGTATGTATGTATGTATGTATGTATGTATGTATGTATGTATGTATGTATGTATGTATGTATGTATGTATGTATGTATGTATGTATGTATGTATGTATGTATGTATGTATGTATGTATGTATGTATGTATGTACTTATGTGTGTGTGTGTGTATGTATGTATGTATGTATGTATGTATGTATGTATGTATGTATGTATGTATGTATGTATGTATGTATGTATGTATGTATGTATGTATGTATGTACTTATGTGTGTGTGTATGTATGTATGTATGAATGTATGTATGTATGTATGTATGTATGTATGTATGTATGTATGTATGTATGTATGTATGTATGTATGTATGTATGTATGTATGTATGTATGTATGTATGTATGTATGTATGTATGTATGTATGTATGTATGTATGTATGTATGTATGTATGTATGTACTTATGTGTGTGTGTATGTATGTACGTATGTATGTATGTATGTATGTATGTATGTATGTATGTATGTATGTATGTATGTATGTATGTATGTATGTATGTATGTATGTATGTATGTATGTATGTATGTATGTATGTATGTATGTATGTATGTATGTATGTATGTACTTATGTGTGTGTGTATGTATGTATGTATGTATGTATGTATGTATGTATGTATGTATGTATGTATGTATGTATGTATGTATGTATGTATGTATGTATGTATGTATGTATGTATGTATGTATGTATGTATGTATGTATGTACTTATGTGTATGTATGTATGTATGTATGTATGTATGTATGTATGTATGTATGTATGTATGTATGTATGTATGTATGCATGTATGTATGTATGTATGTATGTATGTATGTATGTATGTATGTATGTATGTATGTATGTATGTATGTATGTATGTATGTATGTATGTATGTATGTATGTATGTATGTATGTATGTATGTATATATAGATGTATGTATTGGTATATGTATAGAAGTATAGAAATAAAATCGAGCCATGATAAGGAATAATTTATAAAATAGATAATATTCGTTTCAACGTAGTTAGGTATGTATGCAAGTACTTAAACGAACCAAGGATATTACAGAATTTTATATATATATATATATATATATATATATATATATATATATATATATATATATATATATATATATATATATATATATAATGTTATGTATATTTGACTTAATTTAATTTAATTTAATTCTTTGTTTGTTAGCATTTAAATAATTTTTTTTAAAAATTCCATTACATGCTATTATATGTAATTTTTTTTCTGGAATAGAGTTAAGTTCTGGCTCTTGTTTTAGTCTCAAAGTTTAACAATTCATGATTGCAACATTGTATTTTTAGCTGACCTAATTCCTGACCTTGATTCGGATCTTGCATATTTTTAAAAAATTCTTTCCTAGTGTAAAAATCGTTGGTCATTATCAAGATCATACCTGGCATGAGTGATAGTTGGAGTAAACAACTTTTTTATAATTTATTTTCAGGGTGGGAATAATTGTTTTTTAGTTAAGGCTATAGTAGAGTACGTGATAAAGTCATGTAACATTTATAAGCTGTTCGCCAGAGAAGTGATCACGTGACTCTGTTTTGCGTCTCAATTGAAGGTATAGTCGTTTCTCTTAAGAAATAGTTGGCTCTAAACCTTTGAAGTTCAAAGGTGTTTTTGCTTTGACCAGTTTGAGTTGAGTTTTCTATTGGTTTAGGAATTAATAATATATTTACGCTGGAAAAATTAGTTCTAATCACAATTCTGTGGACAGAGATATTTATTGAAATTTATTCAGGAAGTCTAAACTGGAACATTATAAAATTGTAATTCAAAGAGGAACTGTTGACACATCAATACAACACTGCCCTCATCTGACTCGTCGAATTTCGTCTTGGGCTTTTTTTTTATTCGAACCGTGATTCACTTAGGACTTTTCATTTATAGGACATACAATTTAATTCTTGGATTTATTTGTCGGTTTATTCATAAACCGTGTTTTTTAAAATATTTTTATCTTTGTTTTTCATAGGAAATAAATTATTTGTGAAATTTTACAAAGCTTGTTCTTTTCATTCTGTTCATTATTTTGTACCAGCCGAGAACGTAACAATATTTACAATATTACATTAAACGATATAATGCACAATAACAAAACACATTGATATTTATCGAACTATAATATATGATGAATAAACAGACAATATGACATGACAAGCTTTTGGTAGAGTGAATAGTTACAACTGATTGCGCAAATAATGAAACAACATAGAGAATAAGAGAGAATTGTCCTAGTACTGTCTTTTCTCATTATATAGAATGCAACCAATACGTCTTTCCATGTTTCCATGACAACTTTCGTTTCTGCAGTTCTTTGCTGCAGTTTATTTTATGTCGAGGCATTATGTAGACAATTCTGAAAAATATGGTGAATGGCTCCACTCTAACCAACAAAAATTGTTTTGTTTGCACACGTTATTTCATTTGGTTAGCCTAGCAGTCTAGAAAGTACATGAACCATGCAAATTAAAGGCATCCGGTCATTTGAATTATTTATTAATTTTTATTTTCTTTATTTTCATTATACATTGTGTTTACGAACAAACTCAGATCATGCTTTCAGATTTATAATAAATGCTATGCTCACCTCTGACTTAATCCTGTAACTTTTGTGTGTCAAACCACCATTTAAAATCTTTGATAAAGACCTAACAATAACCTTACATTTTAAAATTCAATTTCACTTCTAAGTCTGTAACATTTTCTGATAAGTAGATATCAAAAAGAAAATTATTTATATTTTTTAATTACATGTATTTTGATGATTTTATATTTTAAATTGTATGTGATTTTACTATTTAAAGAATTTTCGACTTGTTTGGCTCTAACAGTATAGGACTAGTTTGAGCTTCATCTGCAAGAAATGCCCTTAATTTTCATATGTCATGTAACAAGAGTTTAAAAACATTTCAGACACGTGTACGGGAGAACAGATAAAGAATAACAATATCCCCATTTTTTGTAATGTGCAGGGAAAATAAACAAGTTTTTAGGTAAAAAAATGAGTGTACATAATAAAATCTGACCTTATTTTGGTTTGTATTTTTTTTATACTTTCTTTAGGAAAGAAAGCCAGGAGAAAATCAACTTCAAAAAAAAGAATATGATGCAGATTTATTCGCCAGTTTCTTTGAAACTCAACGCCTATTCCAAGAAACATTGAAAAGAGGCAGATGAGGAGTTATATAAAAAAGACAACAATTTATTTGGAAAAGGTCAGTGATGGATATCATATTCAGTAATGTTTGTGAAGTCGATGAAACTTCTTTGATATATGATCTTGTATTCTCAAACAAAACAGCCCTCCATTAAATTATCCCCATTAATAGTATTTTTTTAATCACTCTTCACCTCCAACCCATACCCCATACTGAGAGATTTCTGGGAATAAATAAATACTTATGTCTGATGTCTTTACGTGTCCGCATGACAAGTTTAGTTTGCTGCAGATTATTTTGTGTTCAGGCCTCATTTCGACAAACGTTGTGTATAGGAAGGATCCTGTTGATTTTGGGTCAAAGGTCAAAATGATGGCCACTGGAGCCCTAAATGTGATTTGGTTTGTGCACCCAGTTCTTATCAGTCTTTATTAATTGACTTTACGTGGGTAGAAGCCATTTCCTAAGAAAACTTGTTAGTCACTAGATCTGCAATAATAAATTTGGTTTCCATACTTCAAAACGAGTTACATGCTGACCTATTTTTCATTAATCTTTTTAGATGGATTGCATTCAGGTAAGGGCAATTCTATATTTGTTTATTGGGGCAAATGACAATCCTCATGGATTGTCGGAGCAAATATAATCAACTGATTTAAAGTAATGTACAAAATATAACATCCAGAATAATAATAAATGGGGAACTGACAGAGTTAATTAAGATTCAGAGATCATTAAGACAGGGTTGCCCCCCCCCCTGTCGATGCTGATCTATGTTATAGCAATAGAATATCTGAATATAAATAATAAGGAAAATGTTAATATACTGAGAATTAAAATACCAAATTTGAAAGAAGAATTTAAAACTTTTCTACGTACAGATGACTGTACAGACTTTACCAGATATGAATTATCTTTCAAACATCTGCAATTTGAATTCATACAATTTGGAAAAAGCCTCTGGATCAGCACTTAAAATCAGGGCAAGACAACTCTTACTAATAGGTAATTATGGAGGTAACCACCCTGGTTTCTCTACCAAGGGAGGAGTGAGTCACTGTGTTTCATCGCGACGGATTGCCACTACTTCTCCTGTAAAAGAGAATGCTGGCAAAGTGGAACGTACGGGGATGGAATCAAAACCACAGAACGAATTACAAATTGATAAACATGAAAACAGTATATAACACTGGAATGGACATGGACTGAGATTCAGACAATGGAAAAGATTCGGAACGGTACGCTTTATTTTAATAATTGACGTGAATTACATAAAGGTTTCAGTAATAGAACTTAATACATGTCGATGTTTAAAACTCGAAACCTAACTTTCAATAGACAAGGATGTATACCGGGAGTATACTTAAATAATAAAATGGATACAACTCGTATTTGGACAACAATACAGATATTGGACTATTTTAGCAAAATTCGCAGCAAGGAAATTCAAAACAACGTACGACCAGACAGCCTCCCTACTTTCTTTACTGCTTCTTTGCTATTTACTTTACCTTCTATAACATTTCAAGCAAATACAATATAACTCAGTGAATTTGATATTTCGTATAGGCAAACTATACGTATATTATGCACGATATAATTACATTTGACCAAATTGAGAATCAATTCTTTTGAGCCGACACTCACCACTGTGTAAATTAACAGCGCTCACCTGCCCGAGCTGCGTGGTGTGAGTGTTGTTCAAGCTTAACTAAAAAACCCTAACTTGTTTCCTATATGTACAGAATTATATATATATATATATATATATATATATATATATATATATATATATATATATATATATATATATATATATATATTGCTTTTTCTATTAAACAGTAAATTTTTACATCAAAAAATAATAACCTAAATGCTTGAATAACAACTTAAATGTTTTTACTTTCTAACTAATCTGACAATAAATAGGATTAACCAAGACCTTGATAGATTCTCTTGCATGGACTGAATAATTAAATATCTATTTTCTCTGCATTTCTACAATGCTCATTTCATTAAATAACAACTGGAAGAATTGATCCTTAACAGCCCGTCCATACACAACTACAGGGTTTACATAGAATTCGAATAGCACAAACACATACCAAATACTAGACAACATTGATCACTGGGCACGGATCACTTTTGTAAATAAAACACCAAGACCAGCCAGACTGGAAGAGTATTTAAACACTAAAGTAGGCAGGTGTACAAACCCTAGAACAAAATTTATTAAAATCAAAATTCTAATAAAACTTCATACATATAAATACACTACTGGGAAAAACATAAACACATAAAATCCTTTAAACTTTAGGCCCTAGGGGGTCTCCTCTGTGATGCAAGATTGAGAGTGACCACACCAATAAATCAATTTAATTAAAAATTATGTAAAATCTTTAGGAATACTATACGGCAAGAACTCTGCTCACCTGAACTATTGTGAACTACTAATTACGATACACGAGCACATTATAACTTATTTGCATACAATAATTAAATTACTACCGGCAATAAAATTGGTACAAGACAGAAGTTTCAGGAACCTACAAAAACTATATGCATCTGAAAAAAAATGGATTGTCCAAAATTTACACAATGGACCGTATACAGGTTGCAAAAACCTACATGTACAGCAATTTCAACTAAGTTATGAATTCAGTACAACTTACCGAAACTATGATAAATGTTATAAAAGGGAAAATTCTGAACTTCATTGAAATAATAAGATTCACTACTTAAAGAAATAATTCATATACAGAACAAAAATAGGACTATGCATAGCAACTTAAGTATTATACAAAAAGTAAATATTTTAACAGGATTAAACATTTAAGCAGTGTACCTAAATTTCCTATTTCCTTGGGAATAAATTTGTATATATATATATATATATATATATATATATATATATATATATATATATATATATATATATATATATTGATATCTGTGTCTCATTAACAATACAATGTTTATACAATGATGCCCAAAGCTCCCACAAACATTTTTTTTTTTACAATTCTATTTTTATTTAGCTGCATATACAGTTTTTGTGGGTTCCTGAAACCTTCTGCCTTGTACCGCTTTTTATTGCAGGTAGTAATTTACATTAAATGACAAATTAATACCTGACAAGTACATGACATAAAAGTATTGCATTTTTGTTATTATTGCACTTAATATGGAATCTTCTCTCATCATAACGACAAAAATTTCCACCAGTAAGCCGATTCCTGATTAGCACCAAAAGATAGTTGAAAAAATTAAGACTGTCCAAAAACAATGTTTGTGGGTCCTTCGGGCATCATTGTGCTCCTCTTCATATACGTAATAATATTCGTAGTTATCGTCTGGGAGTTCCGGGTCCACCACTTCGCCTTCTGTGTATTTAGGATTTTCCTCAAGGCCTGTTTTCCATTGGGCTGTTTCTGAAATTTTAATTTAAAATTCTAAGTGATAATTATCTGTATCAGGTTAAAGATGAAACTAACACACCTTTAAAATATTAAAAACAAGATGTATTGGAATGTAAAACAAGGACAACACAATCTGCGCAACGGGGGCGGCCAATCTCTTGCCCAATTATGAACGTATATGTTAATACAGACCCATGACCGTCAAGGATATATGATACATGTGCCCGATTTAAATCGTTGTGATGCCCGTACAAAAATGAAAAAAAAAAACTTCGTTTATTTTAACATTAAATAGATAAATGGCAGGGGAATAAGGAAATGCTTTATATCACTGAAGTTTATTTAATCTTGCCTTGTGACAAAACAAATCAAAATACTTTTTCTGTTCACAGAGACGGCAACGAAATGATCTAATGAATGTACACACATATAACTTTTTTGTTATTGTTTTTGTTATTAAGTAATGGTTAGCATTGACTTTGAAAGTTGTCATCTGAATCTCCTACCCATTTACCACCCACTCCCACAAAAACTACATCGGTGGGTAATGTAGAAAGGGGATCAATCTGATTGAAATGAGATCTTCACTATCCTACTTTACATAAGACAGCTGAGATTTAAATCACATTGGAAATTTGACTAAACATAAAGATCAAATGAACGACCGAAATTTGTTACCAGTGAGTGTATGGTGCAACTATTCCGCAGTAATTTTTTTCTGATGCCAGATGACTCTTACAAATAAATAAGTATTTAACATTGTAGATTTATTATTACCACTAAAAAGACTAGTAGTGACTTAGAGTCGTCCTATATATTTAGGAAACCGATGTACGTAGGCAAAACCACATATCATGGTACAGTGACTATTAGCACTCAACCTTGATTGTACCTGACATTGAACCCAGATCCCAATGGTGTCAAGCTTTCATTACTATATCCTACTCTTGCAAGATTACTTAATAAATACTTACCACATCCAGGGTATCTGTTTGGAGAGCAGACCATGTTTCCATCATAGCACTGGCATGCGTTACACCCAGCCTTAGTCCATGTGCCATGGGGGAATGTGCCACACGATCGATACAGCAACTTCTTCTCACAGTAACGGCCATAAAATTCACTGAAATAAATAGACCATTACATATAAACGTGCACATGTATACATACCATCTCAAGGAAGGTTGGACTGTATAGTAGATATTACATGTTTTTTTTTTGTTTGTTTTTTTTTTAAAGATACTAACATTTTTACATTTACAATTACCTGTTATTAATATGACACCTAAAAGTTTCTTTTGTTAAGTAAAGTTTATGTTAGACTGGTTATAGATTTTACCAGAAAGTCAGATAAATTGATGTAAAATGTTATCATTTGGTTTCCAGAGTTTTTAAACATGGTTAAGTTTTTGATGTTTCTTTTTAATAAATAGTTAAGATGATAATTTTATTGTCTTAATTATAGTTTGCTAATTGAACAAACACCATTCTTAATTATTTTCTAATAATCGAATTGATATTTTCAATGCATAATTGCTTACCTCGTACAGTGACAGAAACTTCCCATGATGCATATTCCACCATTCTCACAGCAACTTTGTGTTGCATTTGCTTTGCCTGAAAAGCATTTAAAGGTAGATCTAAATTGTATTTTTAGATTGAAAATGAAAATCTGGTTTGTTTGTACGAATATACTTGTATTCATTTTCCTATGTGCTGGATAAAATCTAATTGAAATCAGCAGGATAAAGTGTTAAATTCTATCCGATACAAGCAAGTTAAAAAGTAGATAACCAAGCAAGAGAACCTTAGAAAAAGGAAAAAATAACCGCTCTAAATGCTGCGCTCTTCTCGACATTATCTCACGGGGTCTGTATTTCTTCAGTTGGTCGAGCGCCAGGTTCATGATGAAAGTATGTGGGGTTCGATCTTCGCTAAGGCCAGCCTGTGTCCGCTGACTTAGCGTTTCATTAGAGTGACGCTCAATCTCTGAATAAAACTATTGATTGAAAACTTTTGTAAACATTTTGAAGCTATAATTCTAACAATTTAAAATCTTTTTCATTTTATTCATAAGCAACTTTCTGAAAACCTCTCCAAGGAAGATTAACCTAGTTGCAACACCGTAACTATTAGTAGTTTTAAGTGCTCTAAAAATAAATGATACAATAGTTTTGTTAAAAAAAAAAAACATTAAAATACCGCATTAACTTCGGTTTGTTTGAAGTGGTATTAGTCTACCTACGTTTTAGATTAACGGAGTACCTACTCGCTTCAGAACAAAGTTGGGTTCCTACAGGTAGGTACAGGTGTGTCTACAAATTAGAGGAGTATTAAGGCCTAAGTTTATTTTATTTCTTGGTCTACATTTACGTGTAGATAAAATAAGAATGGGGGACGTCGTTTGTGGTCTACAGAGAACATTGTGATAATATATTTTGTCTCAGCTCTTTCGTTTCGAAATTGCATATTTTGCATTGATATGGTTCTGGCATTATTGTAAGTAATGTGACATGCGTTAAAGAAACCTTTACATTTACATACGCTAATCATTATATTTTTCATTAATTTTCTGATTTGTTTCAATCGTAGTGTTCTCGTACTTAATTAGTATTAAGCTGTTGCTGCTGCTTACGACCACCATCACCACCTCTACTACCACAATCGCTACTATAAAAGAGAAAATTCCTAATTAATACTGCATCTATTTTGCGAGAGAGAGAGAGAGAGAGAGAGAGAGAGAGAGAGAGAGAGAGAGAGAGAGAGAGAGAGAGAGAGAGAGAGAGAGAGAGAGAGAGAGATCACGTCTCTTGCAAGTTAATAATTTATAGCATTGCGTTTCTAAATTTTATTTCATAATACCAGACATTTTAATATATTTGTGATCTTTTCAGTACTTGCCAATTTCAAACTTCATCCCGTGATTCTACCCCAATAAAATTGTCAAGACCGCACACGCTGAGAGTTTATCCTTTAGGATAACATCGTTAGCCACTAAATTGTCGTTGAGACGAAGATTTTATAGTGCTAATCCTTTATCGCAGTTTAGGTATTTAAGTGCTGTTAACTCGTTTGGGGATCACCTTTGATCACTGCAGGTAAGTTGAATTATTTCAAATTCATTGAGGATTATGAGGAATTTAGAGGTAATGTACTTTTGTACGGAAGAGTGTCAGGTGTGAAAATTAACGACAGGCTGCTGCTGATACTGACGACAACAACATTAATAATAATAATAATAATAATAATAATAATAATAATAATAATAATAATAATAATAATAATAATAATAATAATGTTGATGATGATGTTGAATAAAGTAATTCTAGAATTGTCGGACTTGCTTTGATGTTAATGGATCAATTTCATCAAAACAACCATACATACACCTTCCCTCTGAACATCCACTGAACACATAAATTCATCACAGGGCTCTCTCAACAAAAAGAACTATCAAAGTATCTATCAAATTTGAATCTCTCTCTCTCTCTCTCTCTCTCTCTCTCTCTCTCTCTCTCTCTCCTGAAATTCGCAGTTTTGACAGCTATGCAGTCAAGTAAATTTACACCATATCCTAATATCGCAGTCGACAGGCAGTCGAGTAAAAGTTTTCATCGGATTATTTGGTTTGAAATTGAAAGGTTTTGTTCATATTTTTCATAATACGGTCTGTGTTTTTGTTATTTAAAAAAGGTCCTAACGTAATAAAGTACGTAATAGTTAAGAAATGCTGGAAAAGTTACTATTTCCCCGCTATCAGTAGATTCTGCAGTGTCGTTGAAAAGATGTTCTTCGGATAACACATGTATATGTCTTAGACAACGTGTAACTTAAAACAATTGATGGCTCTAGGATCGGTATCAATCTTTCAAATGTTGTCCTTCGTGCATAGATTACAATATAACTGCCACATTGCGCAATGTGGATAATTCAAAGTTGACAGAAGCCAAGTTTTGCCATAATCTTCCAAAGTTGTGTTAGACAAAGTAGCGTTTGGCAAATGTAAAGGAATTAAAGTAGATTAAGAGAGGTGTGCTATTTATTGGACAGATAAGATGCGGGGATACGTGGGTATCACTCTTTCCCCCAGACACGCCAATTGCGCTTCAGACACTACGTACCGGGTGATGTCGCCAAGAAGGTACACAGAACTGTTGGTATCGGTGGTTGATTGGGAAAGTTATCATTACCGCCTACTCTCCGTGAAGTGTTATAGTCACTCTCCTTTTAAATGCCGCGGTTCACACAGGAATTAATATTTCACCGGTAAATACAAAGTGAATAGACTACAAGTGTTATCAGGAAATACCCACATATTCCCGAAACTTTATCTCAACAATTTTCAAGGTACCGTTGCAGGAGAATGAATTCAAGATTCTTTCATAATATATCATCGAAATTCTCACGTACTTGCAAATATATTTCCAGTCACTTTGAGTTTGACCGGGTGAGGTGATGAAAATGGATTGATACGATTCGAATTTAATTTATAATTGCTGATAAATTTAGCAGCTTTATTAGCAAAAACGATATCAACGAACCACTTAAACGACTTAAACAAGAGCCGACAAATTTTCACTCGTGTGGTGAACGCACCATTAACATAACATAACATCAAATGTTTTTTTTTTCATTTGCTACTGTACTACGTTGTTATCTACCGATAACGTAACTGTTCCTTACTTTTTATCAAAGTGCTCTGGTGGTCGCGTGCTAATTGGGTTTGTCTTTTAACAAATAAATTGGGATTAAGAAAATAAAGAACAAAGACAAAACTCCTTGCGGTATTTAGTAAATAACAGTAAGTCCGTCCAAACTAATATCTATACAAGTAGTCGATGATTTGCCGGTTAAAAAAGATATATGTCACCTATGTAACAAACCAGCTGTCACCTACCTGTACATTCTAAGACTATGGCGAGAACGAATACGTAATAACTGTTAAAAATTTTTTTGTCAAACACTGGAACCAGAAATGGCAATAAATTTTAGTTATGTTTTACGAATTTAATGAGCAACATAATTTAATTATTCTTCAATACTCCGTATATTATTATATTTTGTTGATTAAAACCGTATGACGATTTCTTAATGCAGCATCGTAACATTCAAAGCTTTTGGGGGAAAATATGAACGGGATGGGGTAGGGGTTGGGTGAACTGTACATAAATGAGAAACAAAATATTTACCTTGTGTCGATAAGGCTGCTTCCTTTAAGGACATAAAGAAAATCACGACGGAAAGGTGTCTGTAAAAAAATAGTTTTCTTTGATAAGTAGTTTAGAGAGATTTTAAGACAGAATTCAATATACTAATATCAGACGTTTCACAGATGATACATATTGATGACAAGTAATTTTAAAAATTCACCGTTACTTAACAATAGGAAATTGTACAAGGTAATACAAAAACTGGTGTCCATCTAGACCAACAAGTAGGTCTCTGCTTTTTTATACCTGACGGCAGAGACCTACTTGTTGGTCTAGTGTCCATCTTACAATGTCATAAACCATTTGCTTGGTTTATTATGTTATATAAACATGCATTTGTTTGTCTGCGCGTGTGTGTGTGTGTGTGTGTGTGTGTGTGAGAGAGAGAGAGAGAGAGAGAGAGAGAGAGAGAGAGAGAGAGAGAGAGAGAGAGAGAGAGAGAGAGAGAGAGAGAGAGAGAGAGAGAGAGAGAGACCTTATAAATACTTCAGTGGTCATCGTAAAAATGAAATTATCACAACTGTTATGTATCTCTCTACTGGACGTGAATTAAATCCGATTGTAGCAATACCACGTATTCGTTTATTTTATAGAGCACGTGGACTGAGACAAGAATAGTCTTCCTGACAAGTTGCTGCAATCTGATTGGATAACGCATGTTTATATTACCTGGGGGATCGGAGATCCGGTCATGCCATATTAGGTGATAATGAGGGAACTCGATCTATAATAGAGGTTTCGGACATAATTGCGATTATTACGTTAAATAATTTGTGACTATTGCAACTATATGACACTAATTATAATGGGTCTTTGTAATAGGACTTGAGCAGTAAACGAAACAAATAGATGTATGATCAATGGCTGACTGAAATAATTAATAATAGCGTCAAACAGATAGACACATTATACGAAGGTCGTAACATTCAAAACAATGCGTACACTCATAGTCAACAACTCAAGCAAAACACCATGTTTGCACTTTATTAATAGAATTGTAGTTTCATATGTATGTAGTTGATGTAACAAAAATTAAATGCACCGGATTAAAAAGAACTATTATAAATTATGAAACATGATATCTTAACTAAATGCACCTGATTAAAAACAATACTCTTAAATTGTGTTGTATATTGATTTGATATTTATATGTTGTACTGATTATTATAACAATATTTTCACCAGATCGCTTCGTAATTGTGAGATTTGGCCTTACAGCTAAAAAAAACTGCTTAAAATAAAACGGAAAAAAGAACATGGGGTCAGAACGTCAGAATAAAATTTGATATCAAAACTCTCAATACAGCAAAAGTTGGCATATCAGGAGAGTAAATTTTCAAAAAAATTCTATTAAATTGCGTGTAGCAGCTTTTGTAACTCCAGATCCGGTTTTGAAACCATCCGACTTTAGAGGTTGACAATTATGTTCATTGTGTTAAAAAAAAATGTCTGTGAAAAAGTCTGTTTTGGTTCATAGGTAGATGAATTTCAATACCCATCCTACGGCATGGTTATTGATTAAATTTAGTTTAGCTGAATTTCTTCTTTAAAGAACTGTACATTCTCTGACTTATGTATTTATGACGTTTAACTGGCCATAATTATAGTTTATTCACACCATTTTCTGATCATATTGATACGATTAAATCAGTGTTACTTTATACCGTTTCCTTGCTATAATGATACACTTAAATAATATTTTGTTTATACAGTGTACTTACTATAATGATACACTTAAATAATATTTTGCTTATACAGTGTCCTTACTATAAAGATTCACTTAAATAATGCTTTATTTATACAGTGTCCTTACTATATTGATTTACTTAAATAATGCTTTGTTTATGCCGTATCCTTAATAAAATGATTCACTTAAATAATGCTTTGTTTATACAGTGTCCTTACTATAAAGATTCACTTAAATAATGCTTTGTTTATACAGTGTCCTTACTATAATGATTCACTTAAATAATAATTTATGTATACAGTGTTCTTACTATAATGATTCACTTAAATAATACTTTATTTATACAGTGTTCTTACTATAATGATTCATTTAAATAATACTTTATTTATACAGTGTCCTTACTATAATGATTCACTTAAATAATACTTTATTTATACCGTGTTCTTAATATAATGATTCACTTAAATAATACTTTATTTATACAGTGTCCTTACTATAATGATACACTTAAATAATACTTTATTTATATAGTGTCCTTACTATAATGATTCACTTAAATAATACTTTATTTATACAGTGTCCTTACTATAATGATTCACTTAAATAATACTTTATTTATACAGTGTCCTTACTATAATGATTCACTTAAAAAATATTTTATTTATACCGTGTCCTTACTATAATGATTCACTTAAATAATAATTTATTTATACAGTGTCCTTACTATAATGATTCACTTAAATAATACTTTATTTATATCGTGTTCTTAATATAATGATTCACTTAAATAATACTTTATTTATACAGTGTCCTTACTATAATGATTCACTTAAATATTTTATTTATACCGTGTCCTTACTATAATGATTCACTTAAATAATACTTTATTTATACAGTGTCCTTACTATAATGATTCACTTATATAATGCTTTATTTATACCGTGTCCTTAATATAATGATTCACTTAAAAAATACTTTATTTATACAGTGTTCTTACTATATTAATACGCTTAAATAATACTTTATATATACCGTGTGCTTACTATAATGGTGCTTTTAAATTATACCTAATTTATAAAGTTTCCTTACTATAATTACAAGCTTTAATAATACTTTACTAATAACGTTTCCTTACCATAATCCTACGACTGACCCAATTTTTATTCATACCATTTTCATTACATATAATGCGATTAAAAGCGCGATTAAACTATACTCTATTCATAACGTTTCGCTGCCATTATAGGAATACACCAGACTTTGCTGATACCATTTCCTACCATAATGATCCGGTAAAACCATACTTTATTCATAACGTTTCATTAACATAATGATGCAATTAAATAATGCTTTAGTAATACGGTTTCCTTTCCATAACGATACATGAAAATCATAATTTAGGCACGTACTTATTAGCATGTTTTTGTGCCCATAGATAAACACTAAAACATATACCCATATCATGAATAAAGCACTATAGAATCTTTCATTTACGATTAGATGCGTCTCAGTGAAATGCAAAAATGGTACACATATTTGTCAGCCAAATGATAATAACAATAGTAGTACATAAAAAAAAAACAAACAAACAAAACGAACGCACAGGTTAAGACCTCTCCAAGATTTGTCCGTTTACGAAAATTCTTCGGTTTTATATTTTTGTCATCGACAAGCTTTAAACGGTGTCTTTATAAGTATAATCAATATGTATGTATGTATGTATGTATGTATGTATGTATGTATGTATGTATGTATGTATGTATGTATGTATGTATGTATGTATGTATGTATGTATGTATGTATGTATGCATGCATGCATGCATGCATGCATGCATGCATGCATATACGTACGTACGGACGTACGCACGCACGCACGCATGCATGTATGTATGGCCGATATGACTCGCACAGCTACCTGTGATAATGTTTACTTTGTTATTTTAGAACTCACTTGTCCAAAGGTAGAAATGACAATAACGTGCTACGTATACCTCGGAATAATTTTAAATGTGAAAAAGCAATATCCCTGTCTGCCTTACATTTAATTTTTGTTCGCTTTAAAATAATTTAATATTTGTTCGCTTTAAAATAATTTAATTTCTGGAAATAAGAATAAAACAACAAGCAAGACAACCTATATCCAGTTTGAAGTTGTTTAATTAGTTTTTGTAAAGGAAATGAATTTGCACGAATATCACTGTCACTTTGTTATATAAATGGGTCGTAATAAATTTGCAGTTTATTTTCTTGTTATGAGACTGAAACAATTTTGCTCACGGAGCGACCATAAATATTTTCAGTCCCTTACTGGCATTCGTGAAATACGCTATTTGTGTGAACAAATATATATTTTGGAGGTCGCCATTATTTAGACTGGTTAACGTAATCTTCTGAAAATGACTATATAAACTTCAGTTTACGCTGATTAAATTATTATATACCGATTCGGTACTATTTACCTTACGACTTGGCACAAGCTTGGAATATGCATTACAAAGCTTTTAAACGGAATTAAGAAAGGTGAAACCGTACAATGGTCAATCAAAACAAAGTTTTCATAAAGGATTAGGAAAGGTTGAACCCTACAATGGTCAATCCAAACTAAGGTGCTGGTTAATTAATCCTGATTTTGTTTAACAATTGTTAGGAACTGGTCGGTTAATTCAAAACAGTTACAAATAAGTCATCTCATGTGTTTATTATCGGCATTAGTTTTTCAAAGCTTACCACGTTGATACATCCTCTATGGATAATTGTTGGAAATAACCTACCTGCTGCTTTGAATGGCGTTCCTTGCGATATTTATAAATAATCTCCCCCAATGCAGGATAATTTTTTTTTAAAGACTCATCTAGATGAGAAATTCGCGGTCAAGAGACGATACATTTGTGCACGCGACATATTATCGACTGTTTAATGGAGTTTTGTACTGCAAAATAATTTGTACCGCGATATCGCGAGTTATGTCTGAACGTACCCGCTATATCTACTATGGTATACTGCAATTATAATGGGGATCAACAATTCAATATTTTGGGTCAGAGGTACTGGAATGTTTTTGGCTTAATTTCCGTCTGTCAGTAAATTGAAGACTATCTTGCTCTGATTTATAGCTGAATAACGATATATTGTATCCATGATACTTTCTGGAGAAATACTTGTTTTGGAAGAAAAGAAGATATTTCAGTTCTATATTCGGTCGCTTTCTTTAAAAAAAATCACAAAATATAAACAGAAATTGTGATATTCACACACTTATCACAAGAATAACGTCTATTGGAAGCACCACGTTCGTGTTTGAAAGAATACTCTAATTTGATTATATACAGGAAATCCTAACTCTGTACTGTGAAACTCCATTGAAGTGTCAATGGCATAGAGGAGTAATATAATTGGATAATTGTAAATAATTGCGTTAACTAATTTACATTACAATGACATGACACCTAGCTATGATACGTCTGTCTGCCAAAGTTATACAAATCGAGAATAACATATCCTTGTATTTGTAAGGACAATAAAAGTCCCTGTTAACGCCACGGGAAATATTGACGGATTTATTCTAGTCCTTATATCCCAATAAATAGGATAGAAGGGAATGTATTAAAATTTCTTCCTAACATATATACTCTTCATTAACTGTATATGTGTATTGCTAATATTATTCTCAATAATATTTACACTAGATTTTACACATATTCTGTGAGTTTGTGTTAGGATGGAATTTTTAAGTAAATTGTATTAAAAACAAATTTTTATTATTGTAATATATATGTAATCTATTTCAATCAATGGTGTGTTTTTTCTACGTGAAATCCTACACAATGTATAATGCTTAAGTTGGCAAATTTAGAACTCTGAAGCAGCAGTGCCGGATAAGCAAATTCTTTTCTGTTGAGTATATCACAAACTTTTAACATGTTCATGGAAAAATCTGACGACGAATATAGATCCAGACGGTAGTTGTTAAAAAAAAAACCAAACAAAACAAACAACCATGAAACATCACTTTGAGTTTCTGACGAAACCCAAGCACTGAGACAGAAGTATGACCATATCTGGTCGTGTCTTAAGAAACTGCGAATAAGAAGTGAGATTTGCTTGGCAAAATTAGTCCGTTTCGTCGGCACTCAAAGCGGCTGGTATCATTACAGGTAAACTCGCGTCTGCGTACAATATTCTAGGTAGTATAAGGATTTTTAATGTTAATGTAAGAGTTCAGTATATTTCTACATTGACTTATTGTTCAGTATATTTCTACATTGACTTATTCTAATATTTCTTTACTATTCTTTAACATAATGTATTGGAAAGTTTAATTGTTTCAAAAACTTATATTTATTTGTTATTGTTGTCGTTATGGGGCTTAATGCCATTTTTCAGCACACGATAGGCTATACATGTCGGCCAGTATTAATGGTGGAGGAAGAAACCTGGAAATCCCCGGAAAGAACCACCGACCCACGAGAAGCTATTGGCAAGCTTTCTCACATATCCACATTCGCCGAATCCTAGACTCGAACCCACGCAGACAGAGGTGAGATGGCAATGATCTGTAACGGACAGCGTTTTAGACCACTCTGCCACTCGGGGCCCGTTAAATAAATGACATTTAAATCTTAATTCAAAAGGGTTTTCACCAGAGATGCCCATTTTCTGCGAAATTTGCTATGTTGTTACGATGTTGCATCTTTTTCCTCACAGTCCCCGTTATACTTGCTCATAAGTCGATTCAGTTTGCGAACAGCAAAGATCTTTATATGCCGCATCATAAAGCATCTGCAGATTATGGTCAATGTTGTTTGTTGTTCTGGTTACTCATTGCAAACTGCACAGAACCAGATCTGACGGCATGTCATGCGATGACAGATCTGGGTCTGTACAGTTTGCAGTTGGATTCGTCTTATAAACGAGTACGGTCGACTAAATAAATCTAGTGAAACTTAACCATAATATGGCTTATATTATTGATGATTATACTGTACCTTAAATTTAAAAGGGGCTTCTCTTCACAATATTCAACTCTAAGATGTATAAATGTTGTGCAGAAAGCATACCATATGTACCTGCTTATAAGACGAGTCCAACTGCAAACTGCACAGACCCAGATCTGCCGTTGCATAATGCACCGGCAGATCTGTGTGCAGTTCGTTAGGAGTAATCAGTAGAACAAACAAGATATACCTTGACGTGCAGGTGCATTATACTACGGCCGATCAGGATCTTTGTTGTTTACAGTTTTACTCAACTTACAAGCGAGTACAAAAAGTAAATAAACGGTAGAATTCTACAGCAGAAGATTACATGCTGAGATCATACGCTTTCAAGTAAATTTTGTTTCTAAAAATACTGTGTCAGAAATATAATATAAGAAATTTTGTCGAAGTAAACTTATAATCTAGTATAATTTTTTTAATTTGGTAAGAAAGATGGTATGTGTTATGTAAAAATACATTCGTAGATACACATATACATATTAGTTAAGGACAGTTCGTACATAACTATTATACTACAACGAAAAGAAGGACAACTGTACTACATATGCCACAGATCAATTTTCTTAGTGTAGTTCGAACACGGATATAAATGCTTTTTCTTTTCAATACAATATATTGGTAGAACAGTGAGTTCGGCAGATATTTGTATCTTGTATTTAGAATACCAAAGACCATTTTGTCATATTAAAAAGACGTTTGCTTCAGTTTATCATGAAAATGTCCACATCTTACTATTTGTTTTAAATTTGACGCTTACGTCAGCGACAACTGAACAAGCTGCATTTATTTTGGGGAAGTAAACCCAATAGCTATTGAAAGAGTCCATGCCGTGTGTTGATCAATAAAAAGGCCGTATAACTGAACAATAAATTACAGATTGATCTTTTGCTATCGATTATTGAAATTCCAGAGAGAGAGAGAGAGAGAGAGAGAGAGAGAGAGAGAGAGAGAGAGAGAGAGAGAGAGAGAGAGAGAGAGAGAGAGAGAGAGAGAGAGGGAGGGAGGGAGGGAGAGAAAGAGAGAGAGAAAGAGACTTTACAGTTTTAGTTGCATTTGTTCTATAAAATGAAATACTATATTGACTACTTACGTTTCGGGTATCTGTTACATACAGTTATGGAAACGGAGGACAATAGGTAATAATATTATAGCGTATGTGTGTGTGTGTGTATTTATATATATATATATATATATATATATATATATATATATATATATATATATATATATATATATATATATATATATATATATATTAAAAATATGATCGGTAATGATTTATTCGTACTCATTTTCTTGATAAATTTGTGTTGAATATTTACAGTTCAATGACGTGTAGAAAGGTATGCATCTGACACATTTGAGAAAGCAAATTTTCATGGTTGTTATTTTCATCCGGAATACTCTGCCCCGCCCCGTATCCCCATAACTCCAGTATAAATGAATTAATTAGCGTTTTTCCGCTGCACCGAGGTAGGATCGACAACTCGGGGATTATAATAACTAGGACTTTATATAGCGCCTAATCTTTAGAAGCTCTAAGCTCTTTAAAACATTTGACAACACTTTAAAAGAAGTGTTGTCAAATGTTGTAAAGCGTTTAGAGTGTCTAAAGATTAAGCGCTATATAAAAATTAATACGGTGCAAGGGTGGGACCTGAGGTTATGAAGAAAAAGTTGCAAAAGCAGTTGATGCAAAAAAGATTTCTGGGTGTAATACTGTACTCTGTTCCCACCCCTATTCCGACTTTGATATGCTCACTATTGGGTTTAGTAACCCAAACCAACCACCCACCCACAAAGATTTTAACATGTACGAGTCCATAATTTTCGTAGATTTTATGTTTAGTGTTTTGTTATATACCTATATAATCTGTTTATTTCCATGACGAAGAGCTTATTTAGCTAGAAACAGTGGGAAACCATTTTGAAGCAAATATAAAAAGAGAATAAATAAACAGGTATACAAACAAACAATACAGGAATAAATGCCAAGCATCTGTGTAAATGTATGCACTAAATTCAGAGCAAACGTTTTACATGATCTGTGAAACTTGATTCCAAAAACTATAACTCTTAAAATTTTACAACAAAGTATAAAAACACAGATAGGCCTATACGCTGTGTACAAGGTTGCTCAGGCAATGGTAGTCCGAAACAAATGCGCAGTTTGTGTAAATAAATATACATGTATGTGGTCAGCATGATTTAGAGTTGTTAACGTAATAGTTTAAAAATAGTGGTGTCCGAATATATATTGACTTATGCGCGCGCATCATTTTGCCACGCGACTTGACACGCGCCGTGCCTGCTTAAGTGTTTAAAAATATTATGAAATGTGAAACGCTACCAAGGTCCAACAAAGCTAAGGTGCGTTTTTAATTACTTATTTTTTTTTATTCAGCAGTTGGTTATGCACTAGTTAGTTGATTCAAAACAAATCTGAATTATGACAGCTGACGTGTTTGTTGTTCCTTCTAATTGGCACTTTATTTTTCAAAACTCAGATGCGTTGATACTTTATCCATTGACGACCATATCAAATATCCTGCTTGCTGCGTTAATGGCTTTCCTGGTGGCACGTACGAATATTGAGCCCAAAGTTTTTTTGGGGACGAAGACGAGATAGCTTTTATCGTGCATGACAGAATGACAGAGTCGTGTGCAAAAGACGATACACTGCCCAAGCAACATACTGCCATCTAGTTAGAATGTGCACGATATAATTTAGTATGTAGCCAGAATTAAAGAAAAAAATATATACGTTTGTGCATACGTTGTGCTAACAAATGACATTCATTATATATTTAACTGCGCCATAAAGCACGCTCTCGCATATGGTCTGCCCGGTATCATTAGTATTCGGTTAGATTATTTCGTTTATCAAATATAATTTCTTAACTATAGCTGCGAGTTAATAGAATGCCACGAAGAACGCAAAGTGGTACTGCTGTGTGTTTTTGTGTGAGGTATTGATAACTCCACGAATATTACTCACTTTTAACAAATTAATGAATGTTACGTATATAATTGTCATTAATACTAGATGCGAGATAGAAAGAAAAAAGAACAATATTGTAAGCCATGGAATACCCTTCTACTGGTTCTGATATTAGTCAAAGGCAGTGGTCACGGTCTATTATCGCAGTCAAAGTGTATTGGTTTTAGGACAACGACTAATGTTTTGATTACTGATGTATATTGTTAACCTTGGCTCTAGAACGGGGAATAAGTGCATGCTTAAGTGTACTAACTCCAGCAACTCCATACGATGTATGTATGTATGTATGTATGTATGTATGTATGTATGTATGTATGTATGTATGTATGTATGTATGTATGTATTATGTATGTATGTATGTATGTATGTATGTAACATAGCATCAAATATCCGTTTTAAAACTAACTGATCAGTTATTTACCTTCTATTCGCTATTAATTAATCAACAAAACTGTCATTTGTGCTGCTGCCGCTCCGTATAAACAGCCAAAAACAGGAGACATTGAATTGCTCTAAAAACTTTAAATTGCCCTAAAAAGCTTAAATTGCGCTAAACGTTGTTAGGATCAATTACTAGAAAGTCTTTATACCGTTTCCTTTCACTTCTCAAGTTAATGAGCAAAAGTAATAACATGCACTTTAATCGCTACTCGCCCATCTGGACTCGGAATCAATATTTTTAATTCTAGATATGTACCCACTAATATGTTATAAGTCTAATTTTAAAGAATATCTTTTCTTTTTATTTTCGTGATGATACACGAGTTAGATTCAGACATTCTTGGTATTGGTCTAAAAGAAATCTTATCTTCTTTTGAAGAAGAGCATGGTGTGGTTGTCTGTTTGTGTTTGGCGCCAGTGCACAGTGAGTAATGAGACATTGTTGCTGTCCTGGAAGTGTAGTCTGTCACTATATGCAGGTTGTTGTGTTTACAGACCAGTCTCACAAGCATCTTATCTAGCCAAGGTTCAGATATGATAACTCTACACATTGGTGGATCGAACAGATATATTTATGCTTTGTCCTTTATGCACAAGGGTCTGCAGTTTCATCAATAAAGCACGACGAAATTTCTGACAACATGAAATTACCTTAACGTATTATAAAATAACACAAAAAATGCAAGCGTGACCACAACCCTCCGCTCGATTCGAATTTTCTCACGCGTCTTTTATCCCATCAGAATCGCACGCAGTCTGAAAAACTACAAATATCTATTCAAAAATAGCAACGTACCTTCACATCACTCTCGGACGACAATCACATGAATCCAATCCGGCGAATTAACGTTTATTTTCACCATTACAGTCACAAACCCTAGAAAAGTAAACCATTGGAGGAAGTAGCCAATTTCTACTAGTTTCTGCTCTGCAGTAAATATGCGTTAGGGTCTAAAAATCGTTCCAAACACGGCGCAGATTCTGCTTTCTTTTAATACTAGGGAAATTTAATAATGCGGACTGCGAAATTAATAGTAATATAATATTGTAAATAACATTTTCATGATGCATTCATTATTTTGAGCAAATTCAAGCTATTGACGCAGTCCGCATTATTCAATCCGAGGCGGACGCTCTAAGCACTAGGCCACTGAAGCGGTTACGGGTGTCTATGCAATGTACTTTCTACAGCGTCAATTTTCTGATTTTCTCCATGAATTCCAAAATTTAATTGGTAATGTCCTCTTTTAACAGAAATCTCTTCAATATTTTGTTTTCTGTAGTATCTCCAGCATGATCACATGCCTCATTGATGGGCAAATTATCTGTCTATTTGCATTTGAATCAAACAGACCCAATCTGTGTGCTATACAAATAGCTTGAGGTCTAAGTTTAATGCTAATGACAAGTAAATGTGAAACTGGAAAACCGATTTATGACACACGAACATTGGTATGTGTACATTATAATACTTCAGTAATACCTACAAATTCAGATTTGTGACGAATTGTTTGCTTTGGAATAACAAATAAGCAGATAAATGTTGTTGACGGTGATTACTTTGATGTAAAATTCGAGGTAGAGGTGGGCAAAGCTTCTGCATCAGTCAGAACGAAACAGACATGTTCCGATCGTACGTCAACACGGATTTCAAATAAGTTTTCTTTCTTTATGATATTCATTTTCTTATTACAATATAAATATTGTATATATATATATAAATTAGTCCACGTATAAAGCATTTGGAACAAGTAGATTAAACTGGGTCCGTCCAGACTCTCTGCTGTGGAAATTCATCGGAACCCATTTCATTTCGACTCTCTGTATTGGAAAGTATTTACATTTGATAACTGTGAATGATTCGATTTACTAAATGGCGTAATTTAGAATTATGTAACTGGATTATAACTCTTCTGTCTGACAAAGTTAAAGAAATCAGAATAGCCAAGTGGTGTACTTGTTAGGGTTAATAAAAGACAACACTGACAACACTGAAAAATACCGTCGGGATCTTTCTAACCCTTCTGTATCCAGGTACAGGAGTGACAGGAACTTGTGACAAACAACTGGTAAACAACTTTAATTGGAATGCCTCGCCATCGACGATATTAATGTCTTTAATTTTCTTCCTTGACCCTTAACAACAGCTGTACTTCTGATTTAAAAAAGCGATAAGATGAACTATCGAAATAAACATTTTATAATTAGTTTTGACGCCTCATCATTGTCTTCGTCGTGATCGTCATCATGGTCGTCTTTTCATTCAGCCTACATATTGATAACACTCAAAACAGCGTAGCAAACATAAATGGTGTGGTAATTCTTATTACGTTTCCTCTTCATGCAACTAAAACTATATTTACATAGATATTAGACAATTTAAAATAAAACATTATTTCAAGAAGTCTTCGAATCGAAGAGAAAATTGTTGAAATGTTTTCTTCTCTTTTTTTGATTATGTCTCATATTATGTTCCTAAAGTTGGTTTCCTTTGACTTACTGTTCACAAGTTATAATGTAAACTTGTAATATTAATCAAAGTGGACAAGTTGAAAATTATAGTATATCAACTCTTCATGAAACCTGTCCAAAGAGAGAGAGAGAGAGAGAGAGAGAGAGAGAGAGAGAGAGAGAGAGAGAGAGAGAGAGAGAGAGAGAGAGAGAGAGAGAGAGAGAGAGAGAGAGAGAGAGAGATTACATACATACATGCATGCATGCATGCATACATAATACATACATATATACACACACAGACACATACATACATACATACATACATACATACATACATACATACATACATACATACATACATACATACATACATACATACATACATACATACATACATACATACATACATACATACATACATACATACATACATACATACATACATATCATTCCGTACATTATTATGGATATATGTATTTAGTTGATATTCAGTTTAGACAACAAAAAAGCAACAATAAATCCCCAAAAGAACCGCGAATGCTTGCCTAATTGCCAAGTGATATCATCATTTACCATGTAACATTTGTGTATTCAGAACACATATCTCGCTGATAATGAACTTTAAGCTCTCTGACATATACATATATGGTACTTGATTATCAAACCGACATTTACAAATGTATAATTTAAACTGTAATATAAATAAATTAATAATTTGACGGGCTTTGTTTAATTAGAAAAAAATCCACTATAGCTGACAGTGATTTGATACATGAAAAATGTGCAGGTTTTTGTACTCGCTCTTTATTTACAGTATATTTCTTTTCACGATTCTCTTTTAAGACACTTCCATAAAATATTCTATTAGACGCGTATAAAGGTAGTGCAAAGATAGCCTAGTTATATGAAATTTGTTTTATTTTATTTAGAAAGCTATTTGTTGATACAATTGTGTGGGTTTTTTTTCTGATACCATTTAAGTTTTGAACATCTGTTTATTTTTGAGTCAAGAGAAGACACCCAATACAACACATCAATAAAACAACAAGCCCCTCACCTCCCAGACGAGTTCTAAATTTGTCATTTAAATTATCAAATTCTGTAATGAATTTCTCATTTGAGACTGGTTCCAAAGTGTTTGGATAAGATTGCATCGTAAATTTATTACAGCCATTTTTATCGAATATTTAAATTATAAGTAAAATAGATGGGTGCATATATGTGTATTGCACATCAGAATTTATGTTAATATTAAAAATATTTGGCTGTAAATTTTGTTGTCTTTTAACAGCCTCCGAAATGCAAAGAAATTTACATGGAGCCTAGAGTGTAACGAAAATTATTAAAACTGTTTTAGGAACCATCTTCGTTTTGGCATGTACGCAGAGAAAAAGAGCGGACTGTCTTTAAAAATGAATATAAAAGGTTTTGCAACTGCCGGTCTCTTTGCCATTCATATCTTGGAATTGCAACTGCCGGTCTCTTTGCCATTCATATCTTGGAATTGCAACTGCCGGTCTCTTTGCCATTCATATCTTGGAATTGCAACTGCCGGTCTCTTTGCCATTCATATCTTGGAATTGCAACTGCCTGTCTCTTTGTCGTTGATATCTTGGAATCGTACAATGACATTTGTTGCATTCCTTGCTTGGCATCACATTTGTTGAAGCATATTCCACTGAAAGTGACTATAGTTAACAAAATTTCGCGCATTTAAACTTAGAAATACATGTACTGTTTATTTTGATTCGGTAACTTTCTCATTTCTAAATAATTATTCATGTAAGTAAATGAATATTTGAGATCTCTTCTACGCTAAACACATTTTTAATAATTCAATGTAAAACATTTAAATTTGACGGTGCACTCAAGTTGACGAGTATTGTAAATACGGTTCCAGAAGATTTTTGTTTTCTAAAATTCTTGACGGGTTGATTGTTGTTTTGTTCCTAATGCTTTAAATTTGTATGTATTTTTACAATTTAAGGATGCTAAATTCGAAGGAAAATACAAAATTTGCATGAGAAAGTATGTACGTAAGGAAGTAAATAAATGCGTATGAGAGAGAGAGAGAGAGAGAGAGAGAGAGAGAGAGAGAGAGAGAGAGAGAGAGAGAGAGAGAGAGAGAGAGAGAGAGAGAGAGATGGATGGATGGGTGGATAAACAAACAAGCTGATCCAAATGAAAGCACTAACGAGACCTTAAAACAAGCGAACAAATAGAAATTGCAAGTATTAAGTCTTCAAATCAACTTAGAAAGAAATGTAGAGTTACTGAATGGATGAAACACTTATAAAGCTCCTTAAATAGACGGGGACTGGACTTCGTAAACACTTATAAAATTTCTTAAACTCACGAATTTTGATTTTTCCGATAGACAAGTTTGAACTTTTTTTTAAATCAATCATAAATTGCTTCATAAAATCAATCATAAATTGCTTTCATTGATTACATAAATTCGTATGACATATTGCGTTATGTATATTAATAAAGCACTCTTACATGGGTTTCCCACTTAATTACATGAACTTTGAATTTCTATAATAGTCCTCTTATGGTTCAGTGATCTTGGACTGTGTATAAAAACTACTACGACTCGAAACAACGCAGTAGAACCTTTAAGTGTTGAAACCTGCAAGGTATTCACTGGCCTTTCTTTACAATGGGACTATCAATGAGCGACCCGCTAAAAGAGGACACAAGGCCCAAGAAGAATACTCTCAAAAGAATGAGACTTTATCAAGTCTTGAAAATATTAAAGAAAAAGGATGCTCGATTAAAGAAAGGAAATACATTGCAGACCAACAGTCTATGTGAGTACGTTTTACAAGAACTCGATGGGCAGAACTTAGACAAGATAGCTAATACGTTGAACATGCTGCTAGAAAAGATACTTGACAGAAAGAAAGAGATTGAAGAAATTAGTGAAAGTCGATTAATTCTCCAACGGGACAATGAAGGTAGACTTGGTGAAGTTGTCAGTCAAAATCTCCTCGAGGAAAATACAAATTTAAGTAGTGACACAAATGTTGAATATAATGGCACTCAACAAGATGGCATAGAAGATCCCATTCCTAAGGCTTATGCTACGCTAGATTCTCATTACAAAGAAATGCCTTCTCGACTCGTGGTTAACAGTGACAATGTACAAGATGGCATAGTACATTCTGTCACTAAGGCAGATGCCATGGAAGATTCGCATGACAAGGAAATTACTTTTCCAGTTGTGATCAACAAAAACAGAAACGGCAAATATGTAGCAGGAGTCATCTTTGTAGGAAATAATAACATTTGTCAGATTAATGGAACTGATCTAATGAAGAATACGGATAAAGAAGCAGACAACAAGCTGATGGTGATCATGAGAAGAGAGTTGTTTGCCCTAAAAGTGAGTATCGTTCATTGTTCAAATGTACGTAAGTTTTGATGACTTAATATACGATATGTGAAGAAGGATTTATACATGGACATCGATACAAAACTCAACCAAAAAAATTCCCACGATGCAGAAACAAACGTCCTGAGTGATTGTATTATGACAACCAAGTAGATGGAAGTAAGAATTCAGTCCATTCTGTTTTAGCAGGAGTTTGTTTTGTAATTCCTAATTGCTCTTACTAGCCCCCTTGTAATTTACCCAACTACGTGTCTGTTCATAATTTCGTTAACGATCTTTAAAAAGTTCAAAAGAGTCTCAGGTCCTGGTTTTATAGATTGGTGGCTCAAAAGAGTTATTACAACAGACCGGTCATATTACAGAGTTGATAAAACGTGCGTCTTGCATTCACATTCTCATTATAATATTAACTTAACGATATTGTTTTCATTCCTGTTTTGGTTTACATTATCTTAAAGTACGGTATAACATTTCGTAAACATCTTACAGGTTTTACTTTAATATTCAGACGTCAAACACGATACTAGAGCGAGAAAATCGGATTCTGAGAAGAAGGAGTATTAACACTGCGAACTATGGAAAGAAACCAATTAGTCATTTGGTAACAGGTAAAAAATTTACGTATTAATTATTACTAAGTATAGTACCTACCGTTACATTTTCTCTAATTGATATAAAGTTGATTCTTGGTTTTGATAGTTTGCTGCTATCTTTTATTACCACTTGGAAATTCGCTTGGACATACAGGCCTCAAATAAGGTATTCACAGACAAGATATTGTAACTTTTGATAATAATGTCTGAAGTTATGTATTGCAGCAGAAATGTTTAGGCACCGATCTTTAAAAATCTATTGGAAAGGGAGAAAATCTCCTTAAAAGATAGGCAACATTCATTTCAGTTCTATATTTTCGAATTGCGTCTCTTCTGTAATCTGATTTATTTAATGATCAAAGAAGGTTCAGAGGATTCCATCATTTTATTAGTTTAAATACTACATAATAATAATAATAATAATAATAATAATAATAATAATAATAATAATAATAATAATAATAATAATAATAATAATAATAATAATAATAACAGCATAATCAAGACGTATAATTTATAAATATGAGACATAAATTGCAACAAATATGAAGGGGATTCGTTTTTTCTGGACCTTAAACAAAATGAAAGGACTACGTAACTTTGTATCGGAGGTACATGGATAACATGTTTGATTTCCTTTGAGATAATTAAGTATTTTTAACAATGTTTTCATTTACAGGACGTCGATTTTGTCCATCACAAAAATCAAACAGCTTTCCATCAAGGACTGTGAATCCAGGAAGTGTGAAAGTGTGGTCAAAGTGGTAAAGGGAATGTTGGACAAAAAATGATAAACTTTGAACTCACTCAAAACTGGATACTAAAATCATAATTGGATACTAAATTGATTGGGCAGCATGTGACAAGATCTCTGTCTTTTTTGTCTGTGTCTATCTGTTTCTCTGTGTGAGTGTGAATATATATATATATATATATATATATATATATATATATGCGTGTGTGTGTGTGTTTGTTTGTCCTTTGATCACATTCTTATATCATGTCCTACCTATTCACAACTGGCTTAAATCATTACCAAAAAATTTCTGAGTTCTATATAGCCATGAATTGTTTGTTTGTAGGAACTTTGTGCTATATGATTGGCAAGACGCCATGAAAAGCAAAGATTGAATGTGTGGGTTTCTTTACTGACGAATTGTGTCAAATTTCAGTAGTTTATTTTTCTATTTTTCTTACATCTTGCTACCAAGTCAATCACTCACTGTAATACCAAAATGTTAGTCATCCTTCCATATCAATGATGTCAAATATTTTGTGAAGTTTTTATTATATCGACAAAGAAAAAAGAAAAGCTTTCATATTTTTTTTGCACACAGTTAGTCAATAGTGTTGCCATATGGTCGGCTGATTTCATTCAAAGAAGATTGCAACACTTACAATTTTATTAAAAGAAATAACGATTGGTTATAGATTTCATTCTTATAATCAAAAGGCTAGAAATTATGAACGGCCAAAGGAAAAGAAATGACGAATGTTAAGCTGTAATGTAGTAAATATATCGATTTTATTAAGTAATTCAAACTGTTGATAACTGTAATGGGCTTTTTCATCGCTTTTTCTATGGTTTTTAATTATGTTTGCATGCTAATTTATTTTCCTTTCGTTACTAGACTGAAAACATATATATAGATCGTGCAAATGTTTACTTTTTCATGCACACTTCTGGCATATTCGTGAAACAGAGCTTTTATTTTCCAGGTAAACATATCGATCGTCCTTGCAAACTAGAAAATTGATGGCTATATACTGTCAGAACTGAAAAGGAATAAAAAGACAAGGAAAAGTAACAAACCTTATCATTTATAAATTTTTATATCACTTTGACCAAAATTCAGATTTATTATTCGGGAGGGTTGAAACTAGAAAGATCAAAGGTCCATTCTTCTGGTTCAAAACCTTTACTGATAACCAGATTTAATCAGGGAAGTACACGCACAGTGTTTTAAAACGACCACATTCGTCGTCACCGGATCACGCCGGTAGGTTTCATTATATAGATATATAATTTTTTTATGCCACACACATGATTGACAGGTGGAATGGAAACACCTGTGCCAAACATTGGTTACTCCTTTCCCTGCACTATACACAATAACTGCCCTTATTTGATATATTTACCTGGGAGTTTATATACATGTATCAAAATCGGGTGAACTGTTATACTATTATTATTATTATTATTATTATTATTATTATTATTATTATTATTATTATTATTATTATTATTATTATTATTATTATTATTATTATTATCATCATTCAGATTTAATCTTGCAAAGGTCAAGGTAAATATTTGGTATCAACCACACAAATGGTGCACATCCGTGTATCATAATGGTGTTTTTAAAAAATTTTACTTTAGGATTTGACAATAATAATACACGATATAACATATCTTGCGTAACATAGAGGTAATTGTGATTGCATGTATTTAGCAGGATTGTTAATACCATTTTATGTTCTCATTATTATTTTAAGGAATATAAATTTGTGTATTTTAAGATATCACACTTTTCGTAACATTGAGATTTCATTTAATATCTGTATTAGTGTGGGCTAAGCAAGGAATTAGTCGCAATGTAAAGGCTCTGCCCACACTGATACTGTCAAGAACGAATTTTGATTTTGTATCCTAGTACCCACCCCATCCAGGCAGGACAATTCGATCTGGGTGTGGCTTGCTTTGATCGAAACTGACTGCTGATTAATTTCGAATTTACTTTAGTTCTTCCGTAAAGAAGAGTCATCACAAAACGCACATCACCAATATTTAGATCGTATAAAAAAAGGAAAAATAATGTAATCTTTTCCTGACAGTTCTTGTATTTAGGGGCCCCGAGTGGCCGAGTTGTCTAAAGAGCTCGTATTTACAGATCACTGCCATCCCACATCTTTACGGGTTTGTTCGAGTTTAGGGCTCGGACAATGAGGGTATGTTAGAAAGTTTTGGAGGTTCTTATCGGGGCTTTTCCTGATTTTTCCTCCACCAGTTATACTGACCGTCATATACAGCCTATCTTGCACTGAAAAATGGAGTTAAAACCCGAAAACAAGTTCTTGTTTTACAAATATATTTGATTTTGTGAGATAGATATAAAATCCTTCAAACGCTTGAAAAACATGTTGTGAATATCCTCTGTGTCGTTTTTGTAAATTTGACACGTGCGTAATATTTCAAAGTAGGTGTGAAAGATGGCATTCATTTCAATGCGAGTTTCCCTTTCTAGAGATGGTAGACATAATTGCATATTAAAGACATTTTGAAAATAGAATGGTAGAAACATTTATTAACTGAAATGTCGAGATGATTTTTAAACTAAAATATCGCTTACAAAATCTGTATTTTTTTTTTAAAAACAAAAATGATTCCCATGCAATCCCACAACCAATACAGACGGCAGAAAAGATAAATATAAAATGAAAGTAAAATTTAATAAAGTTATTAATATTTTGTTATGGGGATTAAACATATATTAATTTGAAATTTCTTTTATTATTGTAATGGTAAAAACCCTGTCGAATTTCGACACTTAGAACATGGCGATAATTCACTTTTGAAATAAATATATTTTAAAGTCCTTCGTAATATATTAAAAAGGGGTCTACGTAAATGAATTTAAAACATAAACATGTGGTATAAAAAGTACGACATTTGGGGAACTAAACAAACTTAGCAGAATTTAATAGTTTAATTCTCAATAATCGCATTCATCTTTTAAGCAACTTAATCGAACGAATTTTCACAAATCTTATCAACAGCAGGTGCTTCTATTTTGAAAAGTTTTTGATCTAATTCTTATATATAGGTGCTTTTACTACGTGTTAAATCTAAATTATTCTTGACTTGTCATGTAATTAGACAGTTCATATAGTTTTTGTGTTATGGCCTTCAAGTCGTGAAAATACAAACTTAATTCTGTATTGATTAGGTTAAAAACTCATCTAAAAGCATAAAAATTTACATATTATTTTAATATTGATTGTTACCGTTCTTCATCTAAAGCTAGTATGTTTCTAAACAACGAGGTTTTAATTCTTTTTGTTGTACAATGTATTTATTTAGTACTGATTTGAATGAACTTTTTTCACTTAAGCTGTGTATTGAAGTAGCATAATTACATTTCGACAAGTCATTAAACTATATTTTCGACAAGCAGCATAATTAGAGTTCGACAAATCATGGAACTATATTTAGGACAAGCACATCTAGTGATCTTGAAATAATCAAACAGAAAATATGGCATTTACAGGTATCGGCATACAAATATTTATAATGGTGTGCCGCCCTGTCCTCGACCTAAGTTTTAAAAAATCTTTCCTTCCATTTTTTTTGTAACACAATCGGCATTATTGTCTTTTTATTTGTCAAATTTATTTTATGAAAATTCTCACATTTTCTTTCAGTGTAATTTGCCAGTTCAAAAGCAATATTTTTTATTATGTATGTATGTATGTATGTATGTATGTATGTATGTATGTATGTATGTATGTATGTATGTATGTATGTATGTATGTATGTATGTATGTATGTATGTATGTATGTATGTATGTATGTATGTATGTATGTATGTATGTATGCATGTATGTAAGCATGTATGTATGCATGCATGTATGCATGCATGTGTGCATGCATGTGTGCATGCATGCATGTATGCATGTATGTATGTATGTATGTATGTATGTATGTATGTATGTATGTATGTATGTATGTATGTATGTATGTATGTATGTATGTATGTATGTATGCATGCATGCATGCATGCATGCATGCATGCATGCATGCATGCATGTATGTATGTATGTATGTATGTATGTATGTATGTATGTATGTATGTATGTATGTATGTATGTATGTATGTATGTATGTATGTATGTTTGTATCTTTATATGTATCTACATATATGTATATATATATATATATATATATATATATATATATATATATATATATATATATATATATATATATATATATATATATATATATATATATATATATAGATGTAAGAGATGAGGTGATGTTGAGCCAGAAACATATTTATTTTAAACAGCAGTATTTCAGTTCTTTTTGCACCAAATAGAGAACACATTCATCAAGCTTCAGCTCACACTGACGTTCTTCTAAACTTTAGAAATAGTTTTATTTTCATCTCCCTTCTCCTCCTAAATGATGTACGTACTAGGTCTGGTGAAATTTTATATTTTACAATAGATGTCATATAATGACTAACGTTTGTGGTAGTATCATCTTGAGACTTCTGGCGCCAAATAACATTTTTCACCAAACCACTCACGTACGGATACAAGACAGTAGTATGATAATCAGTGTTTCCCTTTACGCATAGTCGTGCGTCAGGGACGCACACTGGAGAAAATTGACGCACATAATTTTTTGCTGTGCGTTTTTTTTTGACGCACAAGATTTGCAAAATATAATCAGGATTTATTTAATATCCAACGCGTTGCAGTTGAGATGGCATCGTGTATACTTCGATTATACATCATTAGGGATGGCATCGTTAATACTTCTTCTGGTTTTCTGTTTCGTATGCTCTCTGTGTTGCACTATTATGACAGAGTAGCTTTCCCTGATTTCGCCAGCTCTCACGCGATTCTATCGAGTTGAACAAGATGTCCAGATGTTTGAACTCAATTCTTGTTGCACTAAAATGTGATCTCTAGATGAAAACAGCATGCACTAAAAATCATTAGCGAAGAAAGTGAAAGAAGCAAAACAAGAAAGAGTAAATGTGGATCTGACTAATACAAAAAACGGATAAAATGTTTTCTTAACTAGAATATGGCACATCCAAGGCATTGTTATTACCGGTGTGACTTCGTGATTGCGTGAATAATTCTTACGTGACATCGTTTGAGAATTTTTAAAATCTGCCCTTGATCACCACAAGATATTTTTTGAACACATTATTACCTGAAAGTTTCTTTGAGAACAAAGAAATAAGTAAAATTGCAGAGACAAATCCATTATTTGGATTTCAAATTCACGTGTTCGTTGCAGATTTTTCTAACTGCTGCAATGAAAGAAAGATCTAAAAGTTCAAGTGTAACTTTTTAAAGAGAAGATGAATCATTAGCCTCTGATTTTTGGATAAATGTGTTTTAAGACAAAGTACAATGAAACCGATGATAGTTCACATTTTATGACAGGCAGTAAATTAACTGTCGTTTTGTTTAAAAGATTTATATGGAGTTATGTATTGGCTTATATGTTATGTGTTGGTCTATAATATTGCTACAAAAATTATAAAGAGACTTAAAAGTACGACTTTAAACTAAAACGAAAAATAACTAATAAAAGTTTTCTTTGAATGGATAATGCATTTGTGTTAATTGTGCCATTTGGTTTATTTGTATTTGAGAGAGAGTGAGTGTGCAAATTGCAATATCCTATTCCAGAGAAAATTTGTTGGTAAATATTTGACCCCCACATTTATTATTTGACCTCCAGTTCTGACACCAAGGGTTTTTTTGACACTCAGTTTTACATTCATGGGGGATACACTGATGATAATAGCAATTTTAGACCTTGGATACTACTGTTATAAGTCGAAGACTTCCATGCCTTTTTACTCACATTGCACACGAGTGTCGCGAGCCAGTTATTGAATTTCGCACGTGAACCACCCTAGTTAGGTTACAACGAGATGCTCCAATACAGTGTGATGCCAGAAGAAAATCATTGAGAGTAGAAGACTTCAACTGGACCAGTAACCGAACAGAGCCAACCACTGAATCCCAAAACGTCGGTTTTAAGAACATTTTAAGAACATTTCATTATGATTCCGCAAATCTTTTTGGATTTCGCTCTTTCTGAGATGAGATTTTTAGATTATGTTGAAGTGGCGTTTGGATGTCTTTTTGTCGTTGTTATCTTTATATCGTAAAATTACACTGAGTGGGTGAGTGATTGGGATTTTTAACTTAGATTTAACAATAATTCAGTCATATCGCCACTATGTATGCAGTGTGGCACTATATAGTGATGTCTAGCACTGTGGTATCATGCCGCAGACATGTAGCATGATGTCCCACCCAGTCACATTATCTTGACATCAGACAGACCAGTCATAACACTAACCTCTTAATGCTGATCATCTAGCGAGATAGCTGTTAGTACCATTTTGATAAGTCTTTGGTATGTCTCAATGGGAATTCGAACCCGCAAACTCTCGCATCCGAGACGGACGCTGTAATCACTAGGCCACCGGAGCGGTCTGCAACAATCCGAAGGAAATTGTAACGGAGAGGCTTCATAAGGTAACAAATAATTAAAAAAAAACTAGGCACAGATAAATAAGTTTATGGAAGGAGAGCCACACATACACACCCGGAAATAGATAGATAGATAGATAGATAGATAGATAGATAGATAGATAGATAGATAGATAGATAGATAGATAGATTGATGACTGCTTAAACGAATTTTCATTTTTCTTATTTTAAATTTTAAGTCAATCAGATAAAATTGGTGTCGGACACCTTAACATGAGAAAGTGCTTGAATTTTACTCGCGTCGTACAGAAATACTCAACGTTCTCTGGATTCAAATGCGCAATTTATGTACAATTATATATATATATATATATATATATATATATATATATATATATATATATATATATATATATATATATACATACATACATACATACATACATACATACATACATACATACATACATACATACATACATACATACATACATACATACATAGGTCAGCGTAATCATATGAAAATAGATTCTTACCAATTTTTGCTGATTCATTTACCAAATAATAAGATTTGAAAGATTTATAAGTTCGTCCTGAATTTGCCACACGACTTGGCACGCGCCATTGGCACACCTTCTAAATCTTTATGCAGAATTATGAAATGCGAAACCCGACCATGGTCGAACCGGACTGAGGCGGTGTTTACTAAGTACTCATTGGTTGTTCTGCGATCGTTATGCACCAGTAAGTTCAGTTTGTAATGTGGATGCTCATTTGTTTTGCCGTTCGTACTAACTGGAACCTTATTCTTTAAAACCCACGTACTTTCATATTCTTCTTGCTTTATTAATGGCTTTCCGTGTGATATTATTAAATAATGGACTACACTGAGCTTTTTCGTCAGCAGGAGATAACTAATGTTTAGGAAAACAAGATAAGAAAGTCGTAGGTAAGAGGCAAGACATTGCACATGCACCATACCACCATCAATTTATACGTCGGTTTCATTCACATTCAGTATATCTTCGTCGGTACTGATACTGTACTATCGTATCAGTAGTACCCGGATGGGTATTTATAAAATATGATTACATATATACAGCCATGAGTTAAGTGAACACAACGAACAACGCGAGGCGGTACTGCAATTGATTCATTTGTGTGAGTTATTGATAACTCCATAAATATTTAAAACTTTTAACATGTTACTTAATGTTTTGCATACAACTCGTATTGCAACTAGTTAGAAAAAACAAAACAACTTTTAAACTAAAAAGTGTCCGTTTATTGGTTCATTGATTATTCAAAGACTGGTTTTGATCCATTGTGGCATGGAAAATGGGATTGGCTTTACAAGAATAACTAATGCCAAATAACATTATTTCGGTTACTGCCCTGTGAGTTCGCTACAAAATTATTTTTGCACGTATTGGAGCTACTCACAATCATCTTTGGAAATTGGTAATTGGCTTTTTTTACTTTTTAAACGTCTATTTCATTTTTATTGATTAAATAAATAAATGACACTGATGATTTAAACACGAAATTTGGTTTAAATGCAGAAAGTAGAGCCCCCTCAACACTTCACGGTTAGCTTCTTGAACACTGGACGCGCAGTTATTCAGTCATGATTGAGTATATCAAAATGAAAGAGTATATAGACTAAGTGAAATGAGAGACCAGCAAGAGGTAATTCAATCTATTCAGAGTTGATCTAAGTCGTTAATTGATATTGCCACGTCCCATTATATGTGACATCGTAGCGGACAAAAGCTGGTCCACTGAGAAAGTTGCAGTTGAAAGTTCGATGTTGTATGTGAAGAAATCCAGTATCACGTGTTGGCTCCAATTGCATATCATTAAAATTTCATTTTCTAGCTCAAGAGTTCAGATTGTATGTGTTGAATTATGCAGTGGTTGTTTAAAGTTCTATTTCCTATGTTGACGTTTTACGGTGTATATTTTGATTTAAACAGCCGTTGTTGAAATTTCAGTATCATATGTCGAGAATCCCTAATTCACACGTTGTACGCAACTGTTTGTGATAATCGTTCAATTTCATATGGCGAGTATTTAGATTTCGTCTGTTGAATTTCACAGCAATAAGCATCAGCCTCCAGTTTTTTAAAAAAAAACGCGGTCCGTTCACGAATTCATAGTAATTCTCGACCTGTGAATGGTAACTTTTAAACTGTAAAATCATGACATGTAATAGCGCCTCAAAATTGAATACACGAATGATGTATCTTAATACTTGATATTATTTTGAATTGTTAAAGTTGAAATTATGAAATGTTACTTTTAACACCAACATATCATTTCACCGTATAAAAATAACAATTCTGACAAACACAATCAAATGTCCAATCACCTTGGGAGTGCAGTATATCTTCCGACAAAACGAGTTCATATGTTCCCATACAAATGTTGTAACGTTTTTATTATATGCTCATTTTTTATTTTTTCCAAAGCATAAATATATAAACAAAAATATACTGCAAGAAACAAAGTAACTAAATGTATGGCGTATTCGAAACTAAACACATAAGCGCTGATGGATCATTACACAACATTATTAATGAGCGCATAACTCCACACAGATAAATATGAAGTTGGTCGCGCGCTAGATGTAGTTTCGAAAGAAAATGGCGTTTGCTGTACTTAAAATTGAAATTTGGAGTAATATTGTTAATGAATACGCATTTCAACAACTTTTTCATCTGATCTGGAATGAATACGTTTTAGTATTGTTGTCGATTCAACACAATCTTTTGATTATGGTCTGGATTTATCTGCTATAAGTGACTTGCATCGGATTCCAGCAGCGTCTGCCCATTTAATAGTTTTTAATTGTGTTGACATCGGCATGCATGTTTCGTTTCTGTCATTGAATGATTCAGATCATAATGTGGGAAAATTATGAAGCCTTTCTATTGCAATTATCGAAAAGATGCTGTGGAATTCAATGTTTATTTCATTTTGAGTGCAGTAAGGAGGATGTGACTGCACTTGGAATACACTCGAAATTACAGTACATTTTCAAAGTGTGCAATCAACCTTGACAACCCACGACATGATTCAACTAATTCAGATTTACAGACCTGCGAAAGTATATTTTTTGAGGAAATTCAGGATGTAAAATTGTAAGCATATTTTAGGCCATTTTTATTAACAGCTAAAGAAGGCAGTTTATGTGTATAACTTGCGTTTTATTGTGAGGACCCTGTATAGCGTCTATATTTAGCTAAATCTGAAACATTGTATCAAAAAGTAAACGCGGAATGTGCCAAAGCAGTTTGTATGTGTCAGTCTTTGAAACATTTGCTGGTGTGTGGCCGTCCATGAAATATCTGCTTTAGTTCATTCATAAAAAGTTGTTTACGTTAGAAAATAGCTATTTTGCGCGCGGGGTACAATATGAAGGCGTCCAATATCAGGGAATATTGCACCATTCTGAGAATGTAAAGTTAAGGGAGATAAAAGATGAGCACACACACACACACGCATATATATATATATATATATATATATATATATATATATATATATATATATATATATATATATATATATATATATATATATATATATATATATATATGCTATGTCTGTTACCGTTTCATCCGGTTTGTCATGCATGTCGAAAATATTGATCAGAATTACTCTGTACAATTCCCTTTTCTATAACTAAACCACCATCATTAACAATTGTTATTTGTATGACTTTTGTGTCCATGATTTGATCTGAGTTCGTATAGTTCTATTTTGTTACAAATGATCTATTGTGTTAGTATTTTAACTGGGTAACTGATATAACGTTTTGAAAAGTGCACTTTAGTAGTAAAAATTCATTGTTTAATATACGAGAGAGAGAGAGAGAGAGAGAGAGAGAGAGAGAGAGAGAGAGAGAGAGAGAGAGAGAGAGAGAGAGAGAGAGAGAGAGAGAGAGAGAGAGAGAGGAGAGAGAGAGAGAGAGAGAGAGAGAGAGAGAGAGAGAGAGAGAGAGAGAGAGAGAAAAGAGAGAGAGAGATTCAAATTTGATAGATACTTTGATAGTTCTTTTGTTGTATGTATTACTACAAAATATATTTTATACTACTATTATATTTTTTAGTTATGACCAATTTGACTGAATAGTTAATAAGGCTCATGCGTATTAGGTCATATTATTTTTCAGTTTGTATTGATCTCTTCAGGATAAAGAAATAGAAAGACATCGGTAACGACTATGTTGATACTGCAAAACTAATTCAGTGAAGGGGAGTGGAGGACGGTAACAAAGAAGGGGAGAGCAAGGCGGAGAAAGAATAGGTATTTAGGCTAAATAAAAGAGGCGACTAAAACTTGGCAATAATGGTCATATTACATCGATCGACTTGGAAAATATATTTTTTGTATAATGTATTCATAAACTGACTTCTTAGATAGAATATGTGTTGGGTATGTCATGTTTTCCCTATTCCGATAGGAACAATAGGACGCAGACTTAGTTACACCATATTCCACTTATTTGAGTGTTCGTTGTTTGATAGACGCTTTAATTCTCTCACTTGCTGGAACGAATACTATACAGTTATTGGAAATTCTTCACATGTTTCCGTGCAGTTATTACCTGAACAACCCTATTACCTGTCCAAAACTCCGTTCATCGTCTGTACTTCTGTATTTCATTTCAATGTGACCTTCTGTTTGTCCGTATATGGACCCGTCCGTGTAAATGTTCATCCGTCTGTCTGCACGTCATTCAACACTTGAATTCGTTTATAACTTTGTCTGACCACCATTTCCTTGAGGTGTCCATTTTCCAATTGCTCGTTTGTCTATTAGTTCTTTGCTGATCCGTCCGTTTTCCTTTTAACCTTTTCATCCGTCAGCGCGTTTGTCCTATTTCATCTATCTATTGTTGTGCTTGTCTGCCAGTCTAAATAATCGTCTGTTTGTCTCGTTAAAACGTCCACTGTTTATATCGTCATCATATTCTTTCTATATTCAATGAGAAGATATAATAAAAATGTAATGCATTACGAAAATGTGCTTTCATTTTACTGTTGCACCTCCCGTTTTGCAGGTTAGAAGAGACTGCTAAATTTATTACGATGAGTGAAATTAAAAGAGAAAGCGATAAATCTGAAAAGAAGAGTTGTGATTAATTATCGTATGCATATCTGCATACCTACGTAACTGTACATATATACAACAATTGCATACTTAGAAATAGCTGTAAATGCATTTAATTCGAAAATAAATTCTTCAAATACATTTGCTTAATGTCGTCTTGATTGTTTTCCCATTTTCTCAATCATCCAAGCACAGCACAAATAGGAAACAATAGCTAATCATGTACGCGATTTAGGAAATGAAAATTTGAGAAGAAGCAAAATTATAGTGGTACATTGATGTTTTCTTCATGGAACAGCAAAGTGTGTGTGTGTGTGCGTGCGTGTGCGTGTTCCACAGAGAGAGTGTGTTTGTATATGTGCACGCTTTTATGTATTATATTACTTAAGGGGTGTTTTATCGCTCCGACGAACACAAATGACAGTGACATGTAACGCGATCACGTTTACTTAGAATTTAATTTCAAGAATATGTATCGATCCTAAACACCCTATCAAACTCTCATTCAGACCATATCAGCAATTTCTGCGAAACAAAAAATACGCATCGGATGCATGTGGGCTTAGCAATTCGGCATGCAGACGTCATGCTACAACTTTGTGTAAGCTTCGTATTACTTAAATCTACAGGTAGAGAGTAAATCGTCTTTCAGATCATTCCTATATTTTCAAACTATTATTTAGGACTAAATTCTGAAAATTCCCTTCAGTTATCATCTAAACAGCCAGAATTAGCCTTTGTTACTGTGAGATATGCCTCTGCCGTGTGTTAAATTTTCTTCAGCGACTGTCGATTTTTACAAATAGTTCTATGCAAAATTCTTAATCAAAATGTATCGATTCTATTGTTTCCAGCAACATATTGGGAACCACACTTATATTTTAATATAAAAATGATATTAATGGTTACATGTAACAAGCTGAGTAAATAAATACATAAGTCAAAATTTTAATATTTAATTGAAATAAAATTTAAAAAAAATGCAATGCAATAAAAATGACATTAAATACACAGATAAACAGAGCTTGAAAAATAAATATGAACTAATTTGATAGCTAAGATGTGTATTAGGAATTTAAACAATTTAAACTGAGAACAACCACATAAGCACACATAAAAGCATATGAAATTAGCTAAAGAGACGTTTGCTACAGTCCGACTTTAAAAAAGAATCTCAGAAACCCTAATGTAATTTCTTATAGAAAGGATGCAATATTTTGGAACTTCAAGTTGATTAGCGCAATTTTTCGAGATATGGCTTATTCTAAACTGTCGCTCAATATTAAGAAAGTGTTGCCAAGGTGACACTGTCATGTCAGTTACACTGAGTGTAGTTTAGCAGTCCCCTTGGATCTAAAAAACGTTATTTACAGAAATGTGAGCATGGGATAGGATATGCATTTTAGGCGTTGTTTCGTCTTTAATACAGTCCTTATAATCTGATGATATAATATTCGTTTATTATTATATAGTTTCTATTGTTTTCAAAATTTCCAGTAATACAAATATGAAAGGCACGCAATCAGTTCAATGTTTCCTTTCCTGGAGTACATGTACATAAAATGCACGTCTCTTTGCGAGAATGAATCATCGTCTGAAATAGATTGAGATCATTTTATTTCATCTAGGTCACTTGTACCGCCGTAAAGCTGCTTTTTTATGTTTAGAATCACTGGATCAAGACACAAGGACTATTCAAATCTCTTTTGGGTTTACCGCAAAACGTTTTGGCAAATGTTCAGATAAAACCACTTCAGGCGTGACAAAGAGGTCAACTACCGTAACAGAAGAACGGTCTTTTAAGTGAAGGATTTACATATATGACAGATTGACGATTTTCCAATTCCGTTAGTCTTGAAAGCAACACAAGTCCGATTTCGACCAATACAAGGATTACTGATATATTGCAGATATCATGTTGTATTGCACTGCCTTGCATTGCTTAAGAAACAATATACAATTTTTTTCGAGATAGTGCATGCATAGTTACTTGCAAATATTTGGAGAAAAACATAACATTACGCCTTAGCTTTACATGGAAATGTCTCTTGGTGAACAAGGAGAATTTGTATATTAAATTGGTCCATAAGGTTTAGATAGATGAAAATATGTATGAAAAACCCTCTGTTTTCTATCTTTTAATATACCCGTCTATCTACAACCCTTCTGGCTGTTCTATAACTAGATTAACGGAACCATTGTATGTATAGATACCTTGCATTAGAAGTTTTAAAACAAGCAAAAGCGTAAAACAGATTTCCTCGTACGATCGATTATGATTGCGTCATATTCTTATTTTAACACAACCGAAATATCAGTGATTATATATGCATTGTGCCTCGTCAAGTTCTGTATAGTCTCCTGATGTAAACAGGTACGATCTTTTTTTTTTATTTACGAAGGTAATATCATTTTAGGCTGGAAGACAGGGAATTGACTCTACATTGACCACAACACAGCTTAATCTTAGACATGTGAAAACACTGCTTATCGATACTTGTTATAAACATGGGTGTGACATTGAATACAGTTCAATCTCGAAAGGCTGAATAAAAAAGTCGCCAGTTTGCAGCAGGCACATTTTTCTTTGAAATAATTATCAAAATCGTCTTATTAGTCACCCAAAGACCGTAAGGGTAATAAATCTTACGTTCACATCACGGGTTCCAGCATCCCCTCATTAATCGATTTTGAGATGAACCTTGCTTTAAGATTTTATCTCTAGAAACATGTTCGACAGTAGAAAGAAATATTGATGAAATTCATCGAAACTAACCAGAGAAATCGGAGGATCATTATGGATACTGGCTAAGAAAATGAGAAACATAGTGGACCAATTCTGTCAAAATATTGCACAGACCGAACCTTTCCTTAGAGGATATTGATTTCAACCATTTGTTTCTGCAGGTTTAGACAGAGATCTTCTCCAACTGTAGAAACTATGTTAAAGAAGTTTCGTTGTTTAAATTTGGGGACATTGGGGATTAAATATTTGAAAGTCATAACTAAGCCCCTAAGTGGATTAATTCTTACATCTACGTATAGATCCCAATATCCCATAATTTAATAAAATTTTGGCATGGATATTTCTTTGAGAAGTTGTACCTATGGATACGTTCGACTACCAAAAGAAGTATTGATAAAACTCAACGAAAGGAAAATGAGAAAAAGGAACGTCATTATAGGTGTCTGCTAACAAACATGGGCACAGATCAGACTGATTCTATCAACCACATGCACTACATAAACCCTTACTTAGAAGATTTTGATTTGAATGGCTCTTCGTTTCCATTTTGGGACCAGCTCCAAGAGAAACTAATTATAGACGATATGATAGCTATAACAAAGTCCACAAGGAGATTACGTCTTGAATCCATATATGGAACCTAACAACCCCATTAAAAAACGTTGATACAGATCACTGCTGGTTATCTTCTACCAAGGGATATGCTATACCCACAAAAGAAATGTTGACAAAATAAACCTTGTACAGTGAGGTATCAGTTATTACTAATACGCGAACCAGTTCTTGAGAAATTTTGATTGTATTCCTGTTTTTTTTAGTTTCTAGTAAGGGGCCTCTTCCAACAATAGCACCAGTTAAGAGAAACGTCGTCAAGCCGATTGCGAACATATTTTAAAAAAAAACTTGTACGGCGAGGTGCGGGGCTAAACAAAAGGCTGTAAGTTGCTTCAAAATTACGTTCACATCCAACATCCCCTCCAAAAAAGATTTTGACATAAACGCTTCTTTCAGATCTTATCTCTAGGAATATATTCTTTCCCAAGAAGACGTTTTGACGAAATTTGGGACTGGATAGAAAAGTGTGGATAGCTTTTCGCCACAAAGAGTACCGTGAATGGTCGTACCCAGCTGTTGTAGGTTCGTCTGAATAGCGAGGGTAGGTGAGTAGACCATTCGGCTGGAGTTGTCTAGTTCAGACGAGACAGAAGCTGCTAATACACCGAGTTTTCCCGGAGTGTGCCGGATTTAAATGTGAATTAATCGTTGAAGACATCATCTGAGACAACTTTCTCTTTGCTTCATTTTTTTTATTAACCAAACTGCTGTTGATAGACAGTATTATAATACCCTTTATAGACTGTGTTTCCTGCCACGATTGAAATTCATTCACTATGATCTCCATTTCCAAGAGAGTGATTTATGGTGTACGGTTCTGAACAGTGCCGGATTAAGCTAGTGTGGGACTTGTAGCACATGTTTCAAAGGGTTCCTAAATAAAAAAAACCCCACATAATATTAAAACACATAAAGTTTAACTTACATAGTAAAGTAATTGTAATACAGCCAGATAATGCGACAAATATGTCAGATATGACAGTAAAATTATTATTTATATGTAGGAAATTGATAGCTTGAATTAATTTAGCGCGGACCCTTGAAAGTGCGGGGTCCGTAGCATATTCTACTTTTGCTGATAGGATAATCAGGCACTGGATCTGAAAGTGCCACATTCCGATTACTTCTGGAAAAGAGTGTAGGAGCTTGATACACGCTACCCCCTCTTCGTGGACTATCTATGCAAATGATGGTTTCCGGCGCTGTGACCCAAAAGGAGTACCGTCTGTAAGACAGTCGAGGTTTTCCATTTGTTGAGATGGGACTTTATATTCCCAGAATCTGAATCCTTTAATCCAGTGGGACAAGATAAGCATTAGCAACGTTCTCATAAACAGGGTGCCTAGGACGATGAGATCCGTTACCGCATTCGCTTATTCCAAAAGGCGAATGAATTTCTAGGTTGAGATACGAACCCGTGAGAGAATAGAAGCCACAATCGAGACAATTTTCAAACCACATTCCTTAGGTCAACATATCCTGTTCAAACACGATTTGAGCTTCATTTTGGGTAAAGTTTTGAAATAGGATTATATCAGATTTGTCTTATTGACAATTTAATCAAGAAGGAGCAGGATCAGAAGTGAACCAAGGGATTTCATGTCTGGATTTCGAATGTAACTCCTCTGTGCTTTTGCAGAATGTTACTTATGTAGTTGGAAGTCACTGATACAGTGACTGGTAATCAGACCCAGAGGTAATGCCTTTAACTGGTATATCGTGTAAATGAATGTGAACATTACGAATTTATCGGAAGACTTATGAACTGGAATATGGCGATATGCATCTTAAAATTCTAAGCTGATTGTGAAGTATACATTTTGAAGGGCATTGAGGACCAGACTCTTTGTCTCTATTTTAATTCATGGTACTTGAAACAAATGGCTGAGAAAACTGAGGATTACGACCAGGCGAGATATGTCCAATGCATTTGGCACCAAAAACTGTTCTGAGTAATATCAGGGTGAATTTATGTATCGAACAATCTCTAACGCCCTTTTGTGAGTAGGTTAATTATCTCTTGCTGTATTACTTTCTGGCTCTGATTGGCTTTATTCCGTAATGTCTGTAGCTGAAAAGGAGCACTTGACAATGTGGAATAGGTGATGAATTTGATTTGAAAGCCCTCTGAGACTTTTTGCAGGATATATAGATTTTCTGTGCAAAGCATGGTGTCATTTTATGCAAGGAAGAGATAAGTGGGTTCGTAAGGGTTGCTAATGAATAACCTGTAGAAAAATGACCATTTTAGCAATCGATGTTTAGAAATTAGCTTCATAAATTTAGTCTCTGGTTTTCCAGTTGTTGAAGCAGATCTATAACTAGAAACAAAGACAGGTTGAAATGAAAATACTTTAAGAAGATGTTAATGTAACAGAAACTTTTAGTAGAATCGGACCTCATCTACCGGCCTTATATAGGCGGTATCTATAAAGGCCCGTTTATTCCCCTTGATTATGTTTGGTGCATTTTTCCATTACATTCACTGTGGTGTGATGAACAATATTTTCTAGTTATAAGATCTTGACATAAAATCCATGAAAACATCTTTGAGAAGGGATGGTGGTATAGACCAAACGTGGGCGCAAGAAGAAATGGTGGCTGGAGCATTATGTCATATGCTTTTATATAGCTAGCAAATATTTAACCTTCAGCTTATTTAACTCAGCGATTTCGAATAACATTTTTGTACCTTTGGAGCAATTTCCAAAGTAAACGTTTTCAATAAGGGATTGAAACAGACATTGTATAGGTGTTCACGTAATGCATAATGTTGCTAAAATCAGGCCACTTTGCAGCGACATCATGTAGCCGGTACACATAAGGAACCTAAGGAACCTCCTATATCTCTCATTGGTCTAGAGAAATTTTGCAATATATTTTTTGAAAAATGTATAAAAAAAAACTAGATGCAAAATCTCCGATTTAGATGTCAGAAGTCTTTTTGATAGTGGAATGTATATTTCCATAAGTCAACGAATGTTTTGATCTCATTACGAGCTGTTATATCTGCCATCTTGTTCATGTGTGATACTTCTAAACTGCTTAGCAAATGTTGTCTAAACATTTCCTAGTGGAAACTGTTAATGAAGCGATGACATAAATATTCTGTAGGTAATCATTCTTTAAGTGCAAAATGTCAATAAAAAAAGACTGTATACTGGATTTTAATAGCCGGGACTCATGAAAAATCTGATCTTTAAGTCTGCTAGACGAGTTTGAATACTTCTTCAGGGAACTAAACATTTACTTAGATCAAAACTCTCAAAGTGCGGTCACTGATGAGGAGATGTTGGATACTATATTTTTAGCCTTTGATATCATAAAGGCGTCTGTACTAATTTTCTAGTAGCTTTAGGTACTGTTTTAGAAGGACCATTAGTAGAATCCGCCAACAAAGAGTTCGAAAGAACCTTTTTTTATTTATCAGACTCCCTTCGACGAACATTGCCAATACTTCTTCTACTAATCGAATATGTCCCTGGTTAAAATCTCAAGGAAGGGTCTATCTCAAATATTTTATGGAGGGAATGATATGACCCATATGTGGACTAAAGATTAAATTCCCGTACTGCTTATGTTTTACCTCTCATTTGCTTATCCTATAGTTCTAAAAACCGCCATAACACAGTTTCTCTGAACCTTTGCTACTGTCAAAACATATCGCTAGACAGAAATAATCTAACAGGTTGAAATCAAATTTTTCTATATAGGGTTTCACGTGTTGCAAACTGTTGATATTTTCTTTCCTTGCTGTACCGCTTTCTAATTTGTTTATATCCATTTAAACCCTTCTATCGCGCTGAGTCATTCGACGACTATCGCCAAGCTTCTTGTGGGGGAGGGTCAAACATATCACTAGGAACAAAATCGTTATTTGAGGGAATTTTAGGATCTATAAATAACTTGAGAGGTAGTCTGCTTATGGCCTTTGTCTTGTTTTACCATAATATTCACAACCTTTTCTCTGAAATTGGCTTGGCGACCGTTCTCCAATCGTATTCTGCTACTAAGATCTCAAAATAGAAACCTTTATAGGTGGATCCTCTAATAGGTTATTTACACTGCAAAATGTTGTTTGTGTAACTGAACTAAGCCTGAAATGGGTTTTTTCTTCTGATTGATATCGTTTACTCTATCTGACGAGACAAATGTTGTAATTGTAAAGCATGAAATATGTGGGGTCATTTAGGATTCTTTTTGAACGACACAATAGACCGATTAAAATATTCCATTAAAGGGAAAAATGATTTATTTCTAAATGCTTTACTTGGTTTTATCTATGAAATTTACTCCGTACTTTTTATACAGGTGAGTACAGACGGTTGCAAATAATACAAAAAGTAAACAGTTATATTTGACTGCAACTGATAGTTCAAATATAGTCGTATGACTACCAGTATTGCCATTAAGTAACGAATGATTCTAATATTCGATAAAGCATGTCTTGTACAGTTATTGTGTCCTTGATTGCCTTTCTTTGTCTGTCGGTCTCTTTGTCTTGTGTCCTTGATTGCCTTTCTTTGTCTGTCGGTCTCTTTGTCTTGTCTCATTGTTTCTGTATGTTTGTAGACTTTTGATCACAAACAGAAAAGGTTGAACATAGAAAAATATTAATTATTACAGGTCTTATCAGAAAGCAGCTTTCATGAAGTAATAAATATTAAAACAAAACAAAATCACTAGATTCCGACCCAATATATTTTCTTCCTTCAAGTCATGTCATAAACATTTTAATCACGGAAGTGATAAATTAAAATTTCAAGAAGATAACGCAAAGACAAACATCCTAACAGAAGGAAAAATGAAACAATTAAAAGACTGTCTGAGGTTCATTATCGTATTCAGCTTTAACACCAACACTTTATTGTACAAGTTGAAACACAAGTGCAGTGGACATAAAACATTTATTGATGATCCACCCTACTTACCGATGCGCAATTTATTATAAGAAAGTGCCATCTACCAGGGATATTTTGGTGTGTGTTAACAAGTATTCATGTTTTGGATCATAGCCAAGTGTTTTCTTGCAGGTAGAAATAGACAATGAAGTGACTCGATTTTGCCAGTTTAAAATTTGCTCTAAAGCATTCAAGTCACTATTTATTGCTAAGACCTAGCAACAGACGGCAAGATGGGGGTGACTTTCAGCAGACACAAATTCCATAAGTCTACATGGAAGAAAAGAAAAAGATGCATAGAAACTAATTTGTACTGTGATGGTACATTACATGAAGAAGTTAAGGCTGAATCGATCGTTTCACAAACGTTTCCAAAAGTGACATATGAAGATCGGAATAAAAAATTAGAGAGAAAAAATCAAGAATTAGCTCGGAAAAATGAAATGCTTGAGGAGCTTCAGTTAAGTCTACGAGGGTGTCAACTTAAAATGGAAACTCTCGAGCAGACAAGAGCAAAGATAGTTGAACTAGAGCAGCAAGAGAACCAAGAAATTAGAGCGAGTATGGGAATAGTAAAGATCAATTCATCCCATGTAGTGGCAAAGCCCTTGGTTAAAGTCTCTCATGCTTCTACTTCCACAGGTCAACAGGGTGCAGAGAAGAAGCGAGTATGCACTAAAGAGACTGCTACTAACAAGGATACAGAGGCATCCCTGGATACATCTGACAGATGGAATACAATTACATTGTGCAGGGCCAGAAGCGCCCAAGTTGGAATTCTTATTTTCATGAATATTGATGGACTCATCCCCTCAGGAAGATATGGAAAGGACCAAAATGCCGATGACAAAGCAATAAGAGATGCATAATTACGCGTACAAGACCTGGAGTTAAGCAAAAGAGCTTTGCAGAGGGAACTTCAAATAGAAAAGGCTAGTTTTTTATTTATGAGTTCAACAATTAAAATTAATAGATGTCAAGTACATTATAACTGAAAATATATTTGCTTGAAACTGTAAAATACAATACCATAAAATAATTGAGAGAATAACAAAACGTATCATTAACTTCGTTCTTGCGTTCCTAGTTTGGAACTAAATCTCTGCTGCTGAACCTTTTATTGGCAAGTATCTTTATGAACATTTTCCATATTACGTATATTATATTTATTTATTTATTTATTTCTGATATTACACGTTTGCATCGTTAGTGACTGATCGAATACTTTAATTTTCTATACATTTCACAAACTTCTGATCAACAACGATAAACACTGGTATATAAACTAGTATATATCTGCTGTATATCGAATGTTATTTATTCCATGGTGCCTTAGTTGGAATTCCTAATTCTTTACTTGTCAATTCATTCGTTGACAGCACGTAAACCTGAGAGTGATTTAGTTATTCAGTTCCAAATATTTAAGGATAAAGTCGAGATTCTGAGACGCCAGAACGAAGTCTTAGAGGGCAGAGAGACGAAGCTGCTTGAAAACTCTTTGCCTTTTCGGACTGCATGTCATACAATACGTAGAACACTACAATATTATGAAAACAAGGGAGTAAAAGTACATAATGGAAGTTATATATAAGTTTTAGACGATAAAGGAAATATATAATTTGAAACCCATGAAAGTAGATGTCCATTAGCTTATGTCATTGTATATACCCCAACTCCAGTTTTACAAATTTCTTCAACAAGTTGAACTAAAGAAATAATTTATTATAATCGTGAAACTAAAAAAAAAGAATCCGACATTTAGATGTATTTCCTCAGTCTTTTTAAAGCACAGTTACTCACTAAATCAACACATTTAACATTTTTCAGAATTTAACATACGAAAATGTTCGTATATATATGTTTGACAGTAAGAGAAGACCGATGTAACGGTGATATATAAAATTAATTTCACATCTCCATTATCTTTCCGTTTAGCTATTGTCATATGATTTAGGATTGTATCAGAATCGTCTTTTAGAGTATGGCCATAGTACACAATTAATTTTACTATATGGTCTCTACATTTGTTTCTCAGTACTGAACTTTCCACTGTGTGACAATCAATACAAATCATATGTTAATCTAAAATACCTTCAAAGATGACTTTACGGTTTAGTTCTTGTCAAGGGTTGACCTGCATTTTTTTGAGAGGCTGAATTGTAAACAAAACACCAGGCAACGGAATACAGATTTCACTTCCGGATCATCACCATGACCTTATTACTCAATGTGCACTGTCGCCGAAATACACACAGACAACCACACCATAAGCTCACATTTTAAAGAATAATCAATTGCCTTTAAATCCTTACCAAGAATGCCAAAATCTAACTCTAGTATCACCACCAAATTTAGACCGGAAAAAGTGATCTAAAAATAGACTGGGACTATATTCGTGGGTACTGAACCGGATTTTATTAATTGTGTACTGATTCCGTATGACAAAAATAGTATCAGCGAAGCGGAAGCACACAATAGTCTTTATTTACCGGGAATTACACGGGAAATACCCCAAATAAATTCCCAGTGACGAGTTAGTGTATGTATTTGTTAACACGTGCCATCTATTGACCATCTTTGCAAGCCAAGGGCGATAATCCTTTGTCACTTTTGGCTATTCGTGCTGAGGTTTCCTCGTTTCTTACCAACATGCTTACTGCTACGAGAAAATTCAGTTGTGACCCAACGTGGCCTTTGTAAAGATGTTTGAATGAGCCAATGAAAGTTTCGTTCTCCAAAACTTATTCATCGAGACAACGGGCACTTGCATTGATCTGTAGAGATCGTTGTAGTGTGTTGCTGATGATGTATTTTTGTTGATGCGTAATCATGAAATGCAATGAAATTTAGCACAGCTTCTATTGAATAGAAACCTTTTCGGATACGAGAAAACAATTCACTCCCTTTATATATATATATATATATATATATATATATATATATATATATATATATATATATATATATATATATATATATATATATATATATATATATATATATATATATATATATATATATATATATATATATATATATTTATATGATGTGTTTAATATTTATATTTATATTTATATGATGTGTTTAATAAATCATTTTACAATTATGTCAATCAGCACAAATATATACCTCAATCAAGCATTCAATTTTATTTATTGCATAAACTTTTTTTAAATTCAGATCTCAGCTTCATCCGGAATCTCAGATATCTGTGATACAAGTCGATGGATCTTTATGCAGTCCGTCCGACTATAGATCTACATTGGGAAAGTCATTAGCTTTGGTTG
>JAEAOA010001933.1:0-26736 GCA_016746295.1 Potamilus streckersoni
TAGCAGCAGGGAGGGTGAACCCTACAAATTTTTGCGACAAAATCGATTAAAGCCTCAGAATGCCAAATGGAGCCTTCCTACGAAATCTCATATTTTAACCAAAAAAAAATTAAAGGCCCCATTTTACAAATGGAGCCTTAGCGATTTTGTCGCAAATACATTGTCATAACCACCCTCAAATTGCTGCCATCTACGCCTACAAATTTTTGCGACAAAATCGATTAAAGCCTCAGAATGCCAAATGGAACCTTCCTACGAAATCTCATATTTTAACCAAAAAAAAATTAAAGACCCCATTTTACAAATGGAGCCTTAGCGATTTTGTCGCAAATACATTGTCATAACCACCCTCAAATTGCTGCCATCTACGGTCGCAAATATGTTGTCATTTCACCCTCCCTGCTGCTGATTAATACAAATTATTTAACCAAATATTTGATCAAGTCCAATACGATATCGTGACCGAGGGTCGTGTAAATTTATTGTTATAAATCCATATGGGACTGACTGAGCATGACCGAAGTAATTTTTAAATCCATTGAAGTCCATATCGGAACACCATGTTTGCCAAATATTTCGTAGCGTATGTGTATCAACGCCATTGAATACAGCAAGAATATTGCAGTTATCGCGAATCACTTTTGGAATTTGAGTATATCGTTGAGTGACATATATCACGTCAGTGTTTTTATGCCTACCTCGGGAAAATACTCTAGCAGGGTTCTTTTGATTATCTAACATTACATCATCGTACACTACAAGATTGTTTATGTCTCCATCGAGGTCATCTACGCATGGTGCATCATCAATATCTGTTATAAAGTCAATTACACTTTCACCTTTAATTTCTGATGCATTTTCATTATAATCTTTTAGCACTTCATAGCACCGTTGATCATCTACGGATGGGGCAACTAAATATAATTTATCCCACTTCATAAATCGCATTATCAAATTAAGCAGCAATTGTGTTTTGCCTGATCCAGATGGTCCGATTATAATGGCACGGACAGAATTCGGAAGCGCTGCGTGGTGTTTTACCGGTTCTCTTCTTTTAGTCGCTGAAAAGTCAATTATATTCATAACTCTATATATAAATTATGGATCTATATTGTGTTAAGTGTAAACAGCGTACTGATACAACCGATCAGACAACCATTACAACTAAAAACAATAGACTAGCGCTTACTGGTAAGTGTGTAACATGTGGTACAAAAAAATTTCGATTTTTAAAAAAAAGCAACTCGGAGGTGATATTGCCGCAAAACTTGGAAAACTCCCCGGAACCCCATGGGCAAAATACCCCGGAGAAAAACACCTTCCAGGATATAGCTACTGTGGTCCCGGAACGAGATTAGATATCAGACTTGATGATCAAAATCAGCCCCGGCCTGGTGAGTATCCGATAAATGCTATTGATAAGGCATGTCATGCTCATGATGTTGCATATAAAAGCAATAATTTGCAACAAAGACATATCGCGGATGTAAAATTAATTCATGCGTTAAATGCTATTCCCGATAAATCCTTCAAAGAAAAATTGGCTTCATGGTTGGTCAAATCAGCTATGAAAGGCAAATTAGTGTTAGGTGCTGGTAATTGAAAACACCAGTGTTTTTTATAGTATGGAATCTATTTATTATTCTCCGAAAGGATACTGGAGGGGTAAAGCAGCAATTAGTAAACTCGCTAACGCTGCAAAAGTGAAAAAATCCACTGCAAAAGATTGGTTATCCAAACAGGCTATATGGCAAATTTATCTACCACCGCCTAAACAAATTAATTATTCTCATTTTGATGTTACCGTACCCAATGAAGTTCATCAGGCTGATTTATTGTTTTTACCACATGACCATGGTTACAAATACGCGCTAACTGTAGTTGATATTGCGAGTCGATTTAAACAAGCAGAACCATTGAAAACAAAGTCAGCTTCTGAAGTCGCTTCTGCATTTGAAAGGATTTATAGACGAGGTCCTCTAAGATGGCCAAATCTATTACAAGTTGATCCTGGCAAAGAGTTTCAAGGTGCTGTTCTATCAACAATGAAAACTCATAGTGTTACAATACGACGGGGACATACTGCGTTACATCGTGATCAGGCAATTGTAGAACGATTTAATCGAACTCTTGCAGAACGGTTATTTGGATATCAATATGCAAAAGAATTCATCCAAGAAAAACGATCTCGTGAATGGGTCCAAAGGTTACCGAGTGTAGTTGCAGCGTTAAATAACGAGATTACTCGAACTATTAATATGAAACCAAATATTGCAATAAAAAAAGAATATATTCCCGAACAACCACAGCGGGTTAGCACTCAGCCACTTCTCGGTGATGTTACTGTGAGATATTTATACGAACCAGGAGAGCTTGAAGGCGGTAAAAGAAGAGCTACTGATCCTATATGGAGTGTTACTACGCATAAAATTTCAACCATAACGCGATCAACTGGTAGACCTCCAATCTACAGATTGGATTCAACTGCACCTCAGCGTGGTTTTACACGCGAACAACTACAAGTCATTCCGGACGATACTCAATTACCGCCACATGGTCTTAACTAGCTCCGTTACGTCTATTACACTCAAGACAGGTCAACATCACATTGTTTCTGACATGACCAAGACTGTTATTTTTTCTGTCTACGGTGAATTGTCGAGGGTCTTTATCCGAATACTGCCAGTGCATTATACAATTGCAACTGGCGCAGTGATTATTCTGTTGTTCTTTTAATGCGATTATTACTTCAGCATCAATATCAAATTCTCGTTGTTTTTTTTTGTCCTGCTGTTTGTAACCAGAGAGTTTTTTATTAATGATGCTAATATCAGTGTTATCATCGTTTGCATTAAAATCATCATCGAAAACAATCCTTCGTAGTTGATTTATTCGTCGTACTCTGGACACTGCGAGATAGACTAAATTTGACCATTCAATGCGATTATCAACTATCCAAACAATTGTATCCGTGATGGTCAATCCTTGTGACGAGTGTATTGTTGTTACATAACCAAGCGTCCATGGTGATTTATCAGCGCATAATGCATCTTCTACAGTATTGATATCAACTAGCACAATATCATTTAACACTAGAATCTGTTTCTCCGTCTGGCCTGGAATTTCAACTTCAATATTCTGCTTTCGTGTATCCAATGGTCTATAACACAACGGCACTGGAAACGTTGGGAATTTTTTCTTGTGTAGCTCAAACAACTTTTTCTGAAGTGCGTCTCTGACTATCTTTCTACTTGCTACTACAAAATCATTTGGTCTCCATGTTTCCCAAAAATCATTCAAAGGTGTTTCAGAAATTATTTCACGCGCTACTTCACATTGAATTCTATCGGGTTGTAATCTAATTAGTTTTTTAAACTCACGTAACTGCTCATCGAGTGCTCTATAGTCAGTATCAATTTCTTCGTAATAATCAACAAATCCTTTTAACCAATTATGTGGACTTCTACCAACAAATGGTGGTGGTTGACCATGATCGCCGCACAATATAATTTTTGTATTATTTTGCAATAACCAATCAAGAAACATTTTTAATACATCTTCTGAAACAGTACATGCTTCATCCCAAATAATAACCGCTGGAATAAATTTCTCACCCATTCGCTCAGGAGTCCAAGCATCGCCCTTGTATCGAAAAAAACTATGATACGTGCAAGCTTCAACATTTCGTTGTTTGATCTCTCTCGCTAGTCTATGAGTTGGTGTGAGTACAATCATGGACGTTCTCTCTCGATATAATTCTATCGCACGTGTTGTCTTTCCAGATCCACCACAACCGTTTAAATAAACTGTTTTATATCTACAAATTGGATCTGATATCGGTGGTGCTTTAGACATAGAAAATCCTTCGGATTTTTCACTGATAAAATTATCGTTCTTCAGGTAACTGCTTTTAATCTCAAGGTCTGCTGATTCAGAATAATCGCGTTGTATTTCATGTTTAATTCGCCATGTTCCCCAAGTCTCTTCGCTATTAGTAAATTTAGTTATCTCTTTGATATATTTTTTATCGACATACATTGAATCAATTGCAACTCTGACTGCTATACTAGGAAATCTATTTATCATTGCAAATAAATTGATAGATGCATAACCCAGCATAGAAGCTCTCAAATGTAGATATGCAGAGCTTTCTCCATCACTGTAAGTAACAATTCTACCTAACTTTGTTTTATTGGACAAGAAGGCTGTTTTACAATTTGCGTATCTATTTTTCTCTACTGCATCTTTAATAACGAAGTCGTATTCGGCATCATCTATAATCAATCGTGAGGATTGTCTTTTAAAGTTAAATTTTTTTCCACCTTGTGTAAATTTACCGATTATTCTTCGGCCGAGATCCTTTGCTTCACTATTCGTTGATTAAATATCTTTTTTGACCATTCAATAATGTACTCCTCGTCAGCATCAATATGTTTTCTAGACTTATCGATTATACTATCAAGACATTCTGGTTCTGGTAACCAGACATTAGTTTGTTTTTGATATGAGATAATCGCTTCGCTGACAATCAACGAAACTAACATTTTACAATCAATCATATATCGCAATAACACTATTGGTAACCACATCCTTTCAGCCATGTGTCTACCAATCCAAACATAACAACACGGATGAAGTCCTTCAGCGAATTCAAATGATACTACGCAAGCAAAACCGGTCAAATCAAAATCAGGCAGTGGTCCATTAATAGCAACGCGAGTCATTTCATGTGTGGGATGTCCAAACCGTTTAAAATACTCACCAGCGAATCCATATCCTAGAAAACTTCCTGGATAACAGGCAACGATATCAACTGATATCATACTTTCACGATTGTATTTAACGTTCCATAGACCGCCATGATAATATTCCAAACAGCTGGATTGAACATCCTGTAAAAACTCTTTTCGTGTTGGTTTCCAATTATTTTTCTTTCTTGCAAAATGAGCTGCAACCGATGGAATTGTAAAACAATTTGTAAGTAACTGTTCGTAATCTTCGGATTTTTCATTAAAAACGCTAGCGTTTTCACTGAGACTTATTGCTAGATTTTTCATCCTATTATGTAGACTTTCAGTACGATATAATTCACCGTTAGGTTTCACAAATTGATTGAATTGACATTCTTCATCTTCAAAACTATGAAGTAGCCATACTGATACAGGGTCGTTTTTACACAAACTAGCAATAGCATCGAATAATCTTTCTTCAGTGAGAATGCCATCCTTGGTGAATTCTTCTGGGATATACTTCACTGTTCTGTCTCGCGGGAATATTGTAACCGCGGATGTCCATGCGTGTTTGTTATGATCAATAATTTTGATTGGAGCTCCGTTTTTATTGTATTTCGATTCGTATAATACTTCGCCAGTTATCGTTAAAACGGTTATCGGAAATCTCAACGACTTTTCCAATCTAGCTATATCGGAAATAGTTGCTCCGTTCTCTTTCACTGTTAGCTCCCATTGATCTATTTTTTTATGTCTTAGATCGGTTAATTTATTCCCACGGAGTGCATTTGTAAAGTGTTCTAAGACTCGTTGTGCCACACAGTTGAGTGGCTTTTCCACTGACGTTGACTGTTTCATTGGTGCTAGTTTTCCAATGTCAGGTTCTTATTTAACGGATACATCCCATAAACGATTGCTGTTTCTGGATACGCTTTTTCATAGTATGGTTTATCAATTCCAGTTAACAGCCCTGGTCTGGAATCACGGCTAACAATGACTGTTGTCCTATCTTTGAGAATTGGTTCAAACTTGTCTCTTATAACCCATTCGCCCGATTCTAAATTGATAATGAATTTCACTCTGAGAAAATACCGTTTATTGCCAAGTTGTGATAGTATCATAGCTGCTGTTTCATCATTCATTCTAGCATCAACAACACCATCAATTTTAAATGTTGACCAGGTGTGTGATGCGCCGTCCTGTTTAAACTCATTAACACAATCTCGTATTTTTCTAATCAGACTTCTATTATTTATTCTCTCTTTTGGTACGTCTTCGAGAGTTCTATCAAGATTGAATTTAATATTTTTCCAAGGCTTGATTGCCGATAATCTCTTGAATTCTTCATTCATATAAATAAGACAAGTATTTAAATAGAAAAGTTTGTTTATATATAATGAATCACTGCAAATGGCTTATGATCGGATCAGTAACCCCATGCAATAAATCGTGTAGAGGTGAATTCTGTGGATATCACTTACAGAGTGTCAGAAATAATTCGACAGGCCCGTCCCCATGCATAAATTGTGGGGTGGGTGTGAGAGGAAAATCACAATTATGTATCAATTGTGGGGGTAAGCGGTTTAGAGAATTAAAACGTTATTATGATAAACGAATAAAAAACGCTATCATTGACCCTAACCATGACTCTGTCAAAGACAAAATCATAAAAACCCCTCAAGACTACATTAATAGATTTATAATTAAAGCAAATAATGAATTAGACAAATAGTATTATTATATATAAATGGAGCAAGAATTCAGACCACATCCAATACTCGTTAATTATGAAATATCTCGTAATGGTGTTGTTAGACACTGTAGACTAAAGAAACCCGTGGGATATGTTAATAATCAGGGATACTTGAAATTTACTGCTGGAGGAAAGGGATATCTCTGTCATAGGGTAGTCTTTGAGTGTTATATGGGACCGATTAAAGATGGCTGTGTTATTGATCACATTGACTCCAATCCCTTAAATAACGCGATTTCCAATTTACAATGCATTTCTCAAAGAGAGAATATAAAAAAAGGAAAGACAGGGACTTGTAAGTCAGTTGGAAAGAGACCAGTACAGTCATTTGATACAACGACGAATGAAGAAAGAGTTTTTCATACAATGAATGCTGCGGGAAAATATTTTGGAATATGTATTCCTTCAGTACGAAAAGTTGCTGAAGGGATTTATCAAACAGCTATCTCAAAGAAAAATGGACATAGAATAAAGTTTTCCTATTTACAAGATAACTCTCAATAATTACTATTAATAGAATATATTCTTTTATTTTTTTAATTTTGTTCCGTATTTCCCCTCATTACTACTGATCGTCACGTGACTATCCTACTTTCGATATTGATTCCCGGATATGTAATTCGTGCGAACACATGTGAAATTGGATTGAATTAATGATGTGTGTGATCTCATGTACGTATTTAATGGCTAACTCGGTATATATACGTATCAGGTTGTACGGATTTTGATTTTGTGTTATTGTTTCTTGTTTCTAAAGACTGTATTGAGAACAGCAGGTAGACAATTTGACAGAGTTATGTATGGCCGAGGCCAGGGTTCTATTAATAGATTTTTTAAAAATCCCAATTACAAAGACAGCGTTAACAGCGCTGTTTAGATTTTGTATGAAAATGAAATTACTTTATAATTACAAATTAAAATAGATTGTATGTGAGGTCAAAATAGTAAAATGCGCTACATGTAGTTTAGTTTTTTTAGTGTGGCTACATGTAATAAAATTCAGAAAAATATCATTCTCGATTCAAGAAATAGCAGGTCCTGAATTGACAGGGATCCCCATGACAGAGTTATCTCGTCATGTAAATCCATTATTACTACGATTATTTAATCGTAATATTATAGAAATTAATAAAAAAATTGCTATTATTTAACAGTTGTATTTCTTATTTTAATGTTTTATTTAAATACTTAGCTTCCATTGAAATTACTACACAATATTCATTATGAAATGCTAGAAAAATAAATACACACCTACACATTGACACTGCAGTATTAGTTCACCTTATATATAATATGAGCCGTAATAAGTTTGGGGCTTTAAAACGAAGCCCAATTTACCAATCAAACCTCCCACGCCATTGACATGGTGTGGTTGAATTTTTTCAACTGCAACCAGGGTTAATTTCTTGGGTTGCTTTTGATTGGTAGATTGGGTGTAGGACCGCCCCGTCGTTTCATGTTTGTATCGTCCTGTACTGTCCCTATCATTTCATTGTATATATAAACATCCTATCATTTCATTGTATATATGTAATGTACTGTCCCTAGTATCGCATTGTAAATATTCATTCATTGTAAATCCTATATAATCGCATTGTAAATATTCATTCATTGTAAATCCTATATAATCGCATTGTAAATATTCATTCATTGTAAATATTCATTCATTGTAAGTATTCATTCATTGTATATCCTATATAATCGCATTGTATATATGTAATGTACTGTCCCCCCCACAACATATCTTCCGGAAGACCTAATATAGCATTTGTTACGTTAGAGCTTCCAATTGGGAGATCTATGTTTGTGGCCCTTGGGCTTATATAATGCGAAGGCACTAAATGAGTTCCAAGAATGTGCTGTCCCCCCTCTGGGCCTCTTTGACGTCGTTTGGCGCGAAAGAGGTTCCAAATGAGGCTTTATGTTATATGTTCAATGTTTGTAAAGAAATCACTTGGATTTCACGTCTAATACCCATATAACCCGCCCTTGAACTCGATTGGGGAGTTAGGGTATTGTATAAGTCTTTAATGTATGTGCCTTCCCTTGCCTCGGAACTCGAATGAGGAAGAGACAGGCATTGTATATGTTTTGTTTTTTTTTGTATATAAAAATATTTTAAAGATACAAATACATTAGTAATAATATTCAATAAATGGAATTTCAAGATATTACATCTATCATCACAGAAATATCAAATTTAAGAAATCAAGGAATCGTACTTTCTGAATTTTTGAATGAAGACAGACTTTTGAATGAATTTGAACAAATTGATATACAATTGAAACGTGGAAGATATGTTCTACCTAAAATGTATTCACTGATAAAAAGAATCCAAAAAGCGGTTAATGATTCTTTGTATAACAATGATATTAATTTATTCATTCGGCTATTTAGTATAGTTGAAGCCATTAGAAAGAAACTCGGGGAACAGTACCAAGTTCGGTCAGAGATTGCTTTGAAAGTGAAATCTATAAGACGTTTGATTGATGCAAGTATTGAAACCGACAATTGAAACAACGTTAGCATTTCCAATAATGACATCAGAAGCATTAACTACCAGACTAGCCCGTGAGAGGTTAGCATTACTGAAAAAGTTTATACCAATTCGAGATGACGTGCGAGATAAACTACAACTTAGACAGCAAGCGCAGACTGACTTTTCTATTGGAAGCGAACAACTTTTTGCCCCTGTAACTAAAGCCACTAAAGATATGAAACTTGCAACAGAACGTGCTATATACGGCGACATCCCTAAAGAGGGAGCAGTACCTATTATTGATGTATTAGGAAAGATTGCTACAGAAACTGAAAAAACTCACGAGGGAATAAAACAGCTTTCAGGTGAGTTACAAACTCAGCGAGAAATACAACAAATGGGTAATATTGATACTGATGATAACCCCGTTGAAGATGCTAGTGATTCTATTGAAAAAGTTTCCGTTAAAAAAAGTGTTCCTTTTAGCGAGAAATTCACTGATGAAGCTATAGAAAAAATCAGACAAATTCAATTGCTGAAACCTAAAGAATATGCGTCATTTGGTGAATTCGCTGCCGAACGTTATTATAACAGAGAAGAATTTTTAAAAGACGAGTATAAAAAAAACACAATAAACAAAGATCAATGGGTGGATTGGTTATTTAAAATTAATCAAGAAATCCCCGGCAATTTAAAAAAGGATACAGTGGAGTACAGAGCTTTTAAAATAGGAGTTGATGCGTATGGTTTAGAACAACAACAACAACAACAACAACAACAACAACAACAAAAAGAACAACAACAAGGTCGAGGACGAGGTCGAGGTCAAGGTCGAGGTCGAGGTCGAGGTCAAGGTCGACAATCTCCAGAAATTCAAAACGTTTCCGAACCAGCTCTAGAAATTCAAAACGTTTCCGAATCAGAAAGTTCTTCAGGAGAGGGTTATGGAAGTTCTCATCATGATTCTCATATGTGTCCTAGTAATATCATTAATGATATATCACGACTTGAGGTTCTTATGGGAGGTAAGCGAGCTGGGAATAACTCAGTCGAAATAACTAATGAAGCATTTGATATTTGCAGACGATTATTCCAAGGTGGGATAATTGATATTCATACGTATCGAGAACTCTTGGATGAGTTAATGGACGGAATTCCAGGGGAATTTAGTGGTTATTATAGCGATTGAAATTGCATTTAGAAATTACAAAGTCATTTCAAATAAGATGATAGTACACTATAATCACAATAAACCAACAATCGTGTATGTGGTAAACTCAAGATTGCCCGTTTATAAGGCATACTATGGAGACGGCCTTGGAAATACCATAGCGGGTTTATTCACAAGAACAGCCCCAAAAGTAGCACCAATTGCTAAACAGTTAGCGATGAAAGCCATTGATGTTATTCGTAATAAGGGAATTAACGCTGTTGGAGATCTTGCAGGAACGGCCTTTTCTACCGCAAAGAATAGAATAACGTCATTGGTGAAATCTAGATTCGGACGAAAACCACCACCACCGCTACCTTCAACAACAATGATGCCTGCAAATGTCAGTAAAGTGATAAATAACGCAGTGGAACAAAAACTAGCATCATTAGCAATGACTTCACCAGATAGTAGTAATATTGCAAGTATGATAGCGGGAAGCGGTCTTGGAGGAAATCGAAAAAGAAAATGATTTAGAAAAACGATACGTTTTAGTATAAATGGCATTTAAAAAAATTGCTGATCCAGCGTTTGATATGGCAGCGCCGGTGAATAAAGATAATTCTAAAATTAACTATCAGTATTATGCCTATCCTGCAAGAGAGCCTAATCAACGAGGGAGAGTTGAACTTCAAGTTCAAGATACAAGTAGATACTTTTTGCCGTGTGAGGCATTTATTGAAGTAGAAGGAGAGCTTGTAACAAATGTAGCAGCTGATACACCATATGGGGATAACCCAAATATCCGAGTTGGTTTCGTAAATAATGGCATTATGGCGCTATTTAACAGTGCAAGATATATCATTGATGGAAAAGAAATTGAATCAATAGAACAAAATGTTGATATTGCAACAACAATAATCGGACTTGCGAGATATTCTGATGATTATACAAGGTCGGCTGGTCCGTCTATGATGTTTGCTAAGGATACTTCTGATCATCCGAACCATTATCAATTTGTTAAAGTAGGAACTGCGCAAGCTACTGCATTGGCTGAACAACAACTCGATGCTAATCCAGACCGTGAAGCCCAACCAGGCGCTGAATTCGACATTTTAAAAAGGATCAATGATAATTTCAATCTAGGATTTGCAACACGAAAAGGAGCATTAAAAGGACAACATCGACGGTTTTCATGTGCAATTCCGTTACATCACATATTCGGATTCTGTAGAAATGTCAGAAAAGTCATCTATGGAGCAAAGCATACAGTCGTGTTAGTGCGAAAGGAGAATGACAATGATGCAATCTGGCATGCTGATGGTGTTGCTGATGGTAAAGTCATTTTAAATAAATTGGTTCTATGGATACCCGTCTTGACACCAGCAGTTACAATAGAGCAAGAATTACTATCGTTTATGGACACAGGTGGAAAATCATTGCTAAGTTGGCTAACAACAACGACTGATACGAAGCAGGATAATGTAAATGGCACATTTACATGGCACTTAGCATCAAAACAAGGTGTTTCAGCTCCACGTCATATCTTTATAGCGTTACAGGATGCAAATCGAGTAGGTCGTCAATTATCTAGTCATATGATATTTGATAAATTAGGAGTAAGTGAAGTTTCGTTGAGAATAAACGGACAACAAGAGCCAGCAGAGATTGTACATCTTAATTATGAAAACAACAACATAGCTCGTGTATATCATAGAATATTGTCGTATATGGGTCGTGATCAAAATGTTGATACTGGTTTGCAAATATCGCAAATTGATTTTGAAAAACACTATCCGATTTATTACTTTTCATTGGAACATCTTGACATGATGAGACAATCTGTTGTTGATATATACTTCCAAGCTCGGGTACAACGCCCTGCTGGTATAGCCGATTATAGAGCAGTTGCTGTCATTCTCAGTGATAAATCAATGTTGTTAGAAGGAGTTGGCGGACGAATGAGACTTATTGATGCACCAGTAGAAAATCTTTGATTTTCCAAACATGTAGTTAGGATTTTCACAATAAGATCAATTGAAAGTGTAAATTACATTTTAGAATAGAATGACATATAGTATTGTTAATGTCCAGTTGACTGATGGTCAGGTCAAGAAATTGAAATCAAAGTCTGCTAAAGAATGTGGAACTACAATAACGCTGAAACCCACTCAAATGTCCGGTGGTGCACATAAATTATCATTGACAGATCGTCAAATAAAACATTTCAATGATGCGCTAAAGAACAAACGAGGAGTTCAAATTGATTTTTCGAAAGCAGCAATCGCCAATATGATAAAATCAGGTGGTATATTCCCGCTGTTAGCTGCTATTCCAGCATTGATTGCAGCGGCTGCCCCAGCGGTTGCGAAGGCGGCAGCGTTAGGAGCCGTTGGTACTGCTGCAGGAATGGCCCTGAAAAAAGCTACTGGGAAAGGCTATAAAAAAAGGAAAGGGTCTAAGACTACCAGGAACCCCATACAATTGGTACAAGGGCACGGGCCTAAGAATACCAGGAACGGCTTACTAGTGGAAAAATCCCTAGGATTTTCACCAATGTCCAATTTTGATTTAATTGATGCTGTAAAATCATTATCAATAAAAAACTTTAGAGGAGTTTTCATGAGAGATCAATTACCGTCAAAACCAATGAAAAATGAAACGGGTATTATCAATCTCGATAACAGCAGCGGAAAAGGAACTCATTGGGTCGCATATGCAATTGATCCACGTGGAATTGTCTATTTTGATTCATATGGATTAGCTCCACCAAAAGAATTCATGCGATATGTATCCACAATAACAAAGTCATCTCCAATTTTTTATTCCACGCTACCAACACAACAGTTAAATGATCCACCGATATGCGGTCGTGAAGTATTAAACGTCCTTGCAGAGATATCTAGATTTCCAAGGAAACCACCACAAGTTGTTGTTAATGAATATACTAGCAGGCAATGGCAAAAACGATAGCGTTATGATTTAGAAAAACGTAGCGTTTTCGTATAATGATTGATATTTGGGGACGACCTTTATCAGAATAAAAAAAAAACAGAAACCGATAGTAAATTCGCTGTGGAAAGTGTAAAAAAAATAATCGAAGATGAAATCGCCGAGACATTAAATTTGTCAAGTGTAGATCCTGGGGAAATAGTTGTATTTCAAGATCGCCAGGGCAAATTGAAATCTAGTAATGTTTCATTGGATGATGTCTTAATACGAAGACGTGACGTCGTTGAAGATACAATAGCGTTATATTCAAATGATGGAAAACTCAAACCAGGTGTACTTGTTTCTACAATCACAGATGCATTAAAAAATTTAAATGAAGAACTTGAAAAACATATAACAGCATATACTTCCCTTCGTAGAAATATTATCAATAAATTTTTTGGAACACCAGCGGTAACCTCTCCATCTCTCGCTGAAATTAAATCCAATTTTGATGAAATTAAATCCAATATTAAAAATATTAATGATACTGGATTTAGTATTATTAGAGATAACATTAATAGTATTAAAAAATCTATCGAGGATATTACAAAATTTAAAACAGACAATCTTCCGCTACTTGAAAGAATAAAGATTCCTCATGAGAGGAATATCATAAATATGATATACACAGTTCTCTCTGGATCATTAGATTGGGAACCTAAAAAGAATACAATAACTCTCACTGTGTCAAAGAAGGGTATTTATCGATTAACAATAGTGTCACTGAATCAGTTTAATATATCATCATCGACTTCATATGGATACAACAACGTGATTTCAACGACTATTGACCTAGATGAATACAAACGGTTTACAATAACAAGCACTGATCCTAATTTAAATAAGACATCATTTGTATGGTACATGGAGTTTGTAGCTGATCTAAATTAGAATTTTTAACAATTAGAAACCACTTGAGATTTTAAAATAATATGATTCCGTCATCGCATTATCGCTATGATACCGTCAAAGAGTTCTTAACAAAACTCAAAACACTCATTGATGAATATGAAATAAAAATTAAAAAGTATCGCAGGAGAATTACCGTAATTGATGTTACAGTATACTCGGTATCCGGTATAATGGCCGGTGCTGGTATTATACTATCTTCAGTAACAATGGTAGCTCCGATTGCTGTCCCAATTGCTATTTCCGCGGTGACAACATTTGCTGGAATTGCAAATGCTATTACTAAAAAAATATCATCGTGTTCTCAAGAAAAACTTAACGACTATATAGTAAAACATCAAGCAGTATCTAACGGTTACTCACAATTATCCTCGTTGATGTCATCATCGATTGATGATACGATAATTACCGAAGACGAATTCTCCGCGATGATACGTATTTATGATACTACGATTAAAAACGCTAGCGTTTTTTCATCTATTGCAAAATTAGACATTATAAATAATAATAATAATGTCGCAAGAGATTCAACTACTTCAGCGGATAGCAGAAAATACCACTCCGCGGAAAACAAGCATGATATCAATATCGTCAACAAACCCTAAATTCAGTGTGAATTTTCCTTCACCTGTTTCAGTAAAGGAAATCGCGTTGGCAAAATTACGAGTGTATCATAGTTGGCCTAATATCAGATCGGTTCCATTTGGCGGTCAGAGACCTAATAATTCTCTGGTATTTGCATATAGGAATAAAAAAGATGACACTCCAGATTGGAACGTTGTTTCAATACCAACTGGATCCTATCAAATTGAGCAAATTAATAATGAATTACAACGTAGAATAAAATCCATTACTAAAAAAGAATCAAAAATTGCGATAACAGTTCATGAACCAACACTATCATCTACAATTGAAATAGGCTCTCCTGGGTATGTTGTAGATATTTATAACAGTTCAATAAGAACAGTATTAGGATGGCCCGAAGATCCACCTAGAAGTGCTGGTAATTCCACGCCCGAGCCTGTAAAATCTGATTACGTCACTGATGAAATAGGACCTGAAAATCCATCAAAAACTTATAAAAAATTCGAGGATATAAACTTCACAAAAAGATATCGATATAAGAATCAATATGGTGAAGATGTGTGGAGAATTCCATTTTTTAATGATTATATCCCACAGGAAGGTGAAATTCTGGAAATACATGAAACAAGTCCAACATTTGTAGACATTAAAGATCACATCCTTGATAGAATGAATAATGATTTTTTGTTGCTATTACCGTCGTTAAGATCTGGCTTTCTTACACAAGCTGAGTTTACTAGTGTAGTCGCCGCGGGTAATAAAATCATCGATGACATGGAAATATTTAATTCGAGGATTACTAATCTCTTCACTGATGAAAATAACCCGATTTCAAAAACTAGCTCAGCTCAAGATTATAAAAAAATATAAATGAAAATCCAAATTATAAATTACCAGGATATAATGTTCCCGAGTTAAAGAAAAAACTCAGAACTGCCATCGACGAAGGATTTAATAAAATTTATCAATCATGGAAAGATAGCCAGCCGAAGCCTATTATCCTCACTTATAATAATTCTCCCGACGGCGACGGTAGACATATCGCACCGAACAATGTGAATATTTCATCAGTGATCGCACTTAATTTAACGTGTGATGTAATCGAAGGAAGTTATCAAATTAATATGGAACAATCAAATCAAGCCCGACAAGGTTACATTCTTTATTCATTTTCACCAACAGCACCCCCCGGATTTTTAATTGTTGAGAATCCGACTAATCCAGTCTATATGCAATGTCAAAATGATTTACTAACTAGAATTAATTTTACACTCACCGATCAGTCAAATAATTTGATTGATCTACGTGGTGAAGTATTATCGATTAGTCTGTTTGTGAAAAGCTAACAAATAATTTGTATTAATCAGCAGCAGGGAGGGTGAAATGACAACATATTTGCGACCGTAGATGGCAGCAATTTGAGGGTGGTTATGACAATGTATTTGCGACAAAATCGCTAAGGCTCCATTTGTAAAATGGGGTCTTTAATTTTTTTTTGGTTAAAATATGAGATTTCGTAGGAAGGTTCCATTTGGCATTCTGAGGCTTTAATCAATTTTGTCGCAAAAATTTGTAGGATTCACCGCGACGTAGATGGCAGCAATTTGAGGGTGGTTATGACAATGTATTTGCGACAAAATCGCTAAGGCTCCATTTGTAAAATGGGGCCTTTAATTTTTTTTGGTTAAAATATGAGATTTCGTAGGAAGGCTCCATTTGGCATTCTGAGGCTTTAATCGATTTTGTCGCAAAAATTTGTAGGGTTCACCCTCCCTGCTGCTGAGATCTTAGATAGCTAATCACTATTGACTATGCACTCTGTGAATCCTGCCTGCGGATTTTATGTAAAAGCAAAGAATGCATTACGCAGATTTTATATAAACAATGGGTAAAGTATAATTTTATCAGTTGGGAATGAGTTGCCAAATTAGCATTGAGAAGACTACTGGTAGGTTTGTAAAACGTAACTGTTTTATCAATCCTTAGTATATAGTGATTCTCCTTCAAAGAATTATGATATATCTGATCATGTGTACGAACAAAGATTTTCGTTGAGTTTGTTCGTTTTCGTTGGGTCAAAACCCCAGGAAGGTTAATGGGAATTAAGTTTTAAATTTGTTTGTCAAAGACTGGTTCTTTCCAGTTCTTTTGCTCGTATTGTGTAGATTTTTATGCGCGAATTACGATTTTAAAAAAACGGAAAAAAAACTAGCATTTGGTCAACATATTTAAAATTTAATGTTAATTTCCGTTGAAATCCCTGGATTTTGACCCAACGAAAACGAGCAAACTCAACGAAAAACATTGATACAATCTACTAAAATGCCTGAAAAATAGCGTACAAAACGACAAATTTGATAAAAATCGAACAAAATAAAAACTTTACAAACAATAATTATATCTGATTAAGTAAAGAATGTTTCATGATATCGCATACAATTTATTGTATATTTCTTGAGAATCATCATATAATATTTTCTGAATGATATGTGCAGATTTCAAACTAAATAATATTATGTTCGTAATAATAATTGCAATACTGAAAAAGTCTTATGCTTGTCCTGGTTGTCGCGCTTGATCATCTAAGTACTGAAACATAAAACTTTGTGAAAATTTTAAGGAATAAGTAGATCTAATAACACCATCAGCGGAACGTTTCCCTGAGGGTGGTGCTATGTCAAAATATTTACTAGCGGAATAAATTGACTTGAACTTAATTTCTTCTCCAGATTCTTTATTCACGGATTTTATAGCTTTTGCAGATCGCGCACCGCCAGTTTTTCCAGATCTGCAGTTTTCACTTTGCGTGATAATACGTAAATTTTGAAGTGAGTTGTCAACTTCATTGTTGTTGATGTGGTCAACCATATACCCGTCTTTGATCGGTCCCAAAAAACACTCGACCACAAATTTATGTGATAAATAAGTTTTATTTCCTTTGGTATTAAACGCAAGATAACCAGCATTGGTAACACTACCTGCTGTTTTTTTCAATCTGCAATTCCTAATGATACCATTACGATTCGCTTCATAATTGGTTATGATTGGATGAGGCACAAACTCGTTTTGCTCTATTTATATACTATATACTATTTGTTTAAATCATTATTTTGAAAATCTAGCAAGATATATATATATATAATATATATATATATATTATATATATATATATATATATTATATATATAGTCTCGCCAAGCGTTATATCTTTTCGCGGTGATTAACGGACATTGAGAACTACCAGTACAGGACACCTGATATAATTCACGGACATGATTTATACGGGCAAAAGGCTGGGCATGTAAAGCGACAACAAAATATTGGGTCTGTATAGGGATAATAGGAACTGTACAGGTGGGGTGACGTCACGGCAATGGACATTGGCAACAATGTTGCAAGGGGCTGACATCAGTCTCAGCGAAAAAAATCAAAATACACTCAAAGGGAATCTGATATAGTCTGGGTTTGAATAGGGATAATATCAATGATGACGTCACGATGCTGCTGATTGGCAACAAGGTCCAACAGTAATTTTACAAACACTGTGTTCCGCTCCGCCAGGCTTTATATAAAAATATGTCCCGTTCCGATTGGACTAAAGCGCTGTCCGTTACGGATCACTGCCATCTCAGCCCTGTCTACGTGTGTTCGAGTCTAGGATACGGCGAATGCGGATAAGTGAGTAACCTTGCCAGAAGCTTCTTGTGCGTTGGTGGATCTTTCCGAGGATTTCACAGTTTCTTCCTCCACCAATAATACTGGCCAACATGAATAACCTATCGTGTGCTGAGAAATGGCCTTATGCCCAAAAACAACAACATTGTGGGAAAGAAACTTTATTATCTATTAAGCACACCATTACCTACTAAGCAATAGAGATAATGGTTATTATTATATTACACTACATTTTCACAAAACATACAGATTGAGCATAACAAGTAGTTATTTTATTACGGAAAAATAATCAAATGTGTGATCGAAGATTACACAACACTTTTCTAAAACGTTCTACCTATCGTAGCTTGCTATGTGTGCAAAATCTAGGGACTCTTTAACTTTATATTTTATCGAGGTCAAGAAACGACCTACAAAAAATAGGCTACATATACCGGAAAGAGCGGTACCTGAATATTATGTCCACAAATTATAAAATACATAAAGATTAACATAATACGGTCATCAAAAATTAGCATTAAGTAATTTTTTAAAAAATATTTCATTCATAATAAATTGTCAAAGATTTTATAAGTAGTTATATTAAAATTAAAATTATGCTTTAGTATATTTATGTCTAACATTGCATTCTTATGTAAATTGAATTAGAGTTATTACACGGAGCCAACATTTATATTACTTTCAAGGGAAATAATTTCAATGGTGAAGGTTTTCATTTTCACGTGTCGAAGCGGACACTTGGTAGTCAGAACGCCTGAAAGTGTGGCCGATGTCGTTTCCCACTTTAGGTAAGACTTCCACACGTCTCACTTAGAGTTTGGCTTGCTGGTTGGCGGTTTTGTAATCATTGGTTTGAGCCATCAAATGGAAAGCGGTACTGCTGAAATTCATCCTCAGGTTTATGTCCACTCCGTTCAGGAAATACTTGTCTTGCAACCACATGTCCAAATGCAAACGATTCATCAGTTCCAAACTACATCCTTAAAGGATTTTCTTTCAAATGATGTTAAAAGCCACATTGTGAAGATCGTTATCTCCTGTCTGATCTGTGTCTTTAAACATGTCCATGCCCGCTGTGTCAGGTTTCCATACCACGCAAGCAATCAAATCAGTGTTTTGGCCTCTTTTCCGTACGTCAAGAGATTTTTAGGAACTCTCGGTAAGGGTAAGTATCTATACTGCTGCTGACAAGTTTGTTGTTCAAACAAAAAACCACTCCACTAAACAAACAATGCATGAAATTATTGACGAAAGTACTCTAGCATCAGCTGCTGAGGCGGTGTGTGTCCATTTTGATCACTTTGATTTTCAGGTACAAGTAACGGTTATTCACATCCATGTTCTATTCGGGATGTCCTGTAATTCCAAACCCGAAGGAAGCCGAAATAGTCTAAAACAGGAGATTGGATAAAATTCTACCCATTGAGATTCTTGCATTGTCGTCATAGTGGGTAGCATGGCAAACAGATCAAGTTCTGACTTGGAACATACGCAAGACTCTCGGTTCACCATTTTTTCGCTTTGTTTTTTTATAATAATCAAAAACGTCTAATTCTCGGACGGTTCTTCTCATCTTTGTCTTTTTAGGTATGGTGGCCTGACGATCTGTCTTCGTCGTCTCTTTCTGCCTTGTCTTTTCTGTGGAGTCAACGAAGCAAGAATATCTGAATCAGCAGTATCCGGGTCATTTATAAGAGTTTCCCGTCGGTAAAATATCATTGCCCGTTTGTTGCAAGAAATTTGGCATGCTCTCAAGAAAGTTTATTTGGGGTTTTGTTTGTCGATGATAACATTTTGTATAAATATGTTGACTTGCATCAAAGTAGCATTTTTCAAATCGTATAATACTCACGTCACTATAAGTTTTAAAATGGGGTCAATGAACCAACAGCTGATTTCGACATATCTCCCTAACCATGTCCTCGTTATCGAGAGACCCCTTGGTACACTGTATACATGACTTACAAGTTAGAAGAGAATCGTTATCGGATATGGACTTTCTACGTGACTTTTCCTTTCGTGAGTGAAATATTTTGTTACAGATCTTTTATGTTGACCGTCTTGAAACGCGGCATAAAGACGGGTAAATAGTGAGAATGTGCAAATTCGCGGTAAACCTGATAGGTGTTATCACATTCCTCGTGAGCGTTCGTGGCAGAATCCACTTTGAAAGGTATGACTTACGGTAACGATACGGAGATGTGTCCACCACGTTCTATTGCACTACATCAGAGTATGAAATGATCAAAATGAGTCCTTGATTCATTTCTATGGGTATGGAAACTCGTAACCAAAATCAATGTTGCTGGTAATGGTTGAGATTTCGTTTTCATCTATTACCAAATTTTGTCTCATCTCAAAATGTCATAAAATTCAGGAGAAAATGTAATGGTGAACACTTTCTCTTCTAAAGCATTCATCAGCAGTGGAAGAGCCACTTCATGGTACTGGATCGTGACACATTTTTTTGGTTTTATCCAAGACTTTGCCGATCAGTGATTTGAACATGGCAGCAATCGTATTCACTAGATATTCCCAGCTAATATAATAGCCTGCTTGAATTGACAACAGACAAGTGAACCGTTTGATTTTGGGGTGTTGTGTGTTCTCATATAGTGTCCTGCATTTAACGCATCATCCAAGTTTTGTTGCACTTGTTCGTCACAAACTTCCTCCGTGAAAGTGTTTTGATTTTAAACGATGCTTTTGATTTGTGTGGGATGAGTCATTTCCACCAAAGCCACTTCCCAATGGGCTTCGTTATCCAATGAGATTGCTTGGGGTTAATTCGGTCGTGAAGCAGCACAATGTGTTTTGAGGAAAACATTCATATAATTCCCACCAGTAATTTTAGAAACATTAGTTATTCAAAATTTACGAGTACTTTTTTTACGAGGGTCCTAGAGGTCAGAGGAGTGTCTAAATAGAATTGTTGTTGGTTGTGTTTGAGTCGTGATTTGTTTCGAGGGTGACTGAGGTTCCTTGCAAGACTCCCGTTATGACCGTCATAATATTTCAAGGTAGTGTTGGGCGTAACTGATCCAACTGCTCTTTAGAATGGTCCACAATTATGTCTTCTTGTTGCAAACTCTAATTAGCAATTGCAGACCGATGACGCAATTCATCTTAAAGATTGGGCAGAATAAGACGTTTTGTGTTTAAGGCACACGATCTCCACACCACATGAGATACATCGGATAAATCGCCTTGCTATAGATGAACGATGCCCTCCTCTCGGGTGCGACTTCTGGAACATTCTCGTCGAATGGGTTTGAGTAAGGTGTATGTGACTTGTTCTTGTAGCACTTGAAGGCAACGAACACTGTTCATTCGCATTTGGCAGCACGATACAATTTCTGAACTCCTTCGTGCCCCAAAGGATGGGATAGGTCGAAGAAAATGTGTGATCGCAGATTATTCTACCCATTTCTAAAATATTCTACATATCGCAGCTTGCTGTGATAGCAAGATCTAGTGACTTTTTAACTTTATATTTTATCGAGGTCATGAAACTTTTTTTTTTCCATAAAATCTTTATTTCATATTTACATTGTAAAATTTACAATAGATACTATTACAAGAGCACTCATACAAACACTATTGCTCTCCCTCACATTCATAATTCTGCGAATATTTGAATGTACAAAATTATGGTACATACACATACATATACACACACATACATACATATGCATACCATTGACGTATCACATAAATTTATACATATACATATATACATACATACACATGTACACACATTCATATATACACCTATACACCAATATTCACTTACATACACACATATAATATAATACATACATACACAAAAATTTATATATATTCAAAATCAATAAAAAACCCTATTACATACGCATATTTTATATACATTTATATACAACCACATACAAAACATGACTACGTATGCATTTTACATTATATACATATATATATTTTCATATACAGTTTAGATGTGTTTTTCACAAAAGATTTTTTTTCCATTTTGACATTATATATTATTTGACATTTGTTTAATATTGAAATTTATTATTGTTTCTAAACTTTTTTAAGGTGGATTTCAACATTTTGGCTACAGGCTATATGATGAGAGGTAAAAGCATGTACAATGGGTTTTTTGTGGAGATCGATAGAAAAGTTAGTAAAGTATTATTCTAGGCTAATAAATTATTAGTTCAAAATTATGAGAAAAAACAGATGGTCCAGCTAGGACACCTTTATCGATAAGTGACAATATTAAGTCTGGAAAGTCAGCTTGATTCTCATTTCAATCGAAAAATAAAGAATGATAACAACGTCTTACTAGTTACCACTTCTTTATGAAAATCGCTTGTAAACGTTTACTCATATTGTATTTTTTCTTTTCAGCGCATAGTAAAAGGGGATAAGTCCTTGAATTCAGGTTCCGGGGAAAGAGGCTTATTTGGGATAAGGCCGAATTTAAGGAAAGTATAAAATGTATTAAAAGAGTTTTTTAAAAATTTTTTTTCAGCATTTGATAATGAGCTTCGTAGAGGTAATTTAAATTTGCATTCGAAAAATATATAAATCAGTAGTTTCAATGTTGCGCAAAAAAGGAATAATTTAGATTTGGATATATGTTTTAAAAAATGTTGTAGTTAACGGGTTAAAATGTCATGTATGGTTCAAAAAGGGACACATCTCTAGTGAGGGACCCTAAAATTTTATTGTGTAGGTTTTTCCAAATGTTGTTGAAGTTTTTGGCGTGTAGTTTGGTTATTTTGGGTTCTAGAAGGTAGTTTCGTTATTGTGTTTGTTAAAATAATTTTGTGGGGATTTGACCAAAGTGAGATCGGATTATTCTCGTAAAAGTCCTTTGAAAATGGTTATGCTCTATTTGGTAAAATTCTGGTACATATATGTATGAGTAAACTTGTTAAAGGCCTAAATTAGGGTTGAAAGATCTTAATTGTAACCGATCCAATACCTAGCAAAATCTTTCATTTGGCTAAATACTCATCATCGAGTAATTTTTGAATATGTTATACACGTATTGCTGTATTCTTACATTTTAAATGGGTGATGTTTTAACCCCCATTACGGAGTGTGTTGATACATACGGCTCTAGCAAGAGGTTCGAAATAGAATTCACAAAAAAATGAAGATGTTCCTATTGCTGATTTTCTCATAATGTTTAGGTAGATCAGTCACAGTTGCAGAATATCAAATTTGGATGCAGGCTAAAAGATTAATAACATGGGACTTAGAAATGAAGAGGAGATTTCTGCGTTTCATAGTATAGTGTATTCGTCAGTTTAGTAACATTTTTATTCCAGTGATCATTTATTTAAATTGTTACCAAAATAAAAGCTACAATTTTTTGATTGTCAATCCAAGAGATGCCTAAAGGGTGATCACTGCGGTTCCTCCATTTACCCATAAACATGTCATTAGATTTACCGTACTTTACCTTTGCCCCTGAAAGCCGATCATCATACGAGACCAAAATAAGTACCGCTCAATCGATTTGTCCTGCAACAGAATCCTGTACTATCGCCCCGCGTAAAGGGAGATCTTACAGGTCTCTGCTGCCCCTGGAACTTGAATACCTATAATATCTGGTTCATTTCAAATTTTTAAATTGCAAAGGTTCATACACTATTACTATAAAAGTGGGGAAAAAACTGAAACCTTGACGAATTCCTCTGGAAATTAAAAGGAATCTGAAAAAAGATTGTTTACTATAATGTGAACGAATATCAGTATAAAAATCGAGATCCCTTTTAATAAATCTTTAGAAATCCAAAGGATTTTTAAAGTTTTTAACATAATTGATAATTTAAATCTATCAAAAGCCTTTTTTCCTTATCTAAAGATATAAAACGCACTGACAGTTCTTTTTTGATGGGCGCAATTCATCTTAAAGATTGGGCCCGAATAAGACGTTTGTGTTTAAGGCACACGATTCCACACCACATGAGATACATCGGATAAATCGCCTTGCTATGTGAACCCATGCCTCCCTCGGGTTTCGACTTTGGAACATTCTCGTCGAATGGGTTTGTGTAAGGTGTACGTGACTTGGTTCTTGTTTTCACTTGAAGGAAACGAACACTTTTCATTCGCAATTGGAAGCCCGATACAATTTCTTAACTCTCCGTACCCGAAAGGATGGGATAGGTCGAAGAAAATTTTTGATCGCAGATTATTCTACCCATTTCTAAAAATATTCTACAGACCGCAGCTTGCTGTGAGAGCAAGATTTAATGACTCTTTCACTTTATATTTTATCGAGGACATCAAAAAGTTTTTTTTTCCATAAAATCTTTATTTCATATTTTCATTGTAAAATTTACAATAGATACTATTACAAGAGCACTCATACAAACACTATTGCTCTCCCTCACATTCATAATTCTGCGAATATTTCAATGTACAAACATATGTTACATACACATACATTAACACCACATACATTACAATGCATACCATTGACGTATCACATAAATTTATACATATACATATTTACATACATACACATTGCACAACACTTCATATAACAAAACCTATACACACATATTCACTTTTTACATATAACATTATATAATATAATACACAAAAAAAATATATATATAAATTCAAAATCAATAACATACTATTACATACGCAATACTTATATACATTTATATACAACCACATACAAAACCATGACTAACGTACAATATACATATACCCTCATATATATTTTTTTAAACGTTTTTTTGATGATGTTGTACACAAAAGATTTTTTCCATTTTGACATTATATATTATTTGACATTTGTTTAATATTGAAATGTATTATTGTTGCTAAACTTTTTTTTGGTGGATTTCAACATTTTGGCTACAGGCTATATGATGAGAGGTAAAAGCATGTACAATCGGTTTTGTGGAGATCGGTTTGTAAGTAGTAAGTATTATTTAGGCTAATATCAATTATTAATTCAAAATTATGAAGAGAACAGAATAGTCCAGCTAGACACCATTTATCGTAAAGTGCACAATTATTTAAATCTGGAAAAGTCAGCTTTGATTCTACATTTCAAACGAGAAATAAAGAATGATAACAACGTTCTTACTAGTTACCCCTTCTTTATGATAATACGCTTGTAAACGTTTTCTCCATATTGTAAAATTTATATTCAGCGATAGTAAAAGGCATAAAGTCCTTGGAATTCAGGTTCCCGGGGAAAAAGGCTTCATTTGGGATAAGGCCGACTTTAAGGAAAGAATAAAATGTATTAAAAAAGTTTCTTGAAAGTTTTTTCAGCCATTTGATAATGAGTTCTGTAGAGGGAATATTAATTTGCATTCGAAAAAATATGATCAGTGTTTTAATGTTGCTGCAAAAAAGGCATAATTAGATTTGGATATATGTTTTAAAAAAATGTTGTAGTTAACGGGTAAAATGTCATGTATGGTTCTAAAAGACACATCACTAGAGATGGGATCTAAAATTTTATGTGTAGGTTTCCAAATGTTGATGAAGTTTAAGTCGTATAGTTTGGTTATTTTGGGTTCTAGAAGGTAGTTTCGTAATTTTCTTTGATAAATAATTTTGTGGGGATTTGACCAAAATTGAGATCGAGATTATTCTCGTAAAAGTCTTTGAAAATGGTTATGCACTTTTGGTAAAATTCTGGTACATTTAATGTATGAGTAAACTTGTTAAGGCCTAAATTAGGGTTGAAAGATCTTAATTGTAAACCGATCCAATACCTTGCAAAATCTTTCCATTTGGCTAAATACTCATCATCGAGTAATTTTTGAATATGTTGTATATGTATTGCTTGTATTCTACATTTTAAATGGGTGATTTTTAATCGCCCATTCTGGAGTGGGTTGATACATACGGCACTAGCGAGAGTTTCGAATATAGAATTCCACAAAAAAAATGAAGATGTTCCTATTGATGATTTTCTCATAATGTTTAGGTAGATCAGTCACAGTTGCAGTATACCAAATTTTGATGCAGGCTAAAAGATTAATAACGTGGGACTTAGAAATGAGAGGAAGATTTCTGCGTTTCAATAGTAATAGTGTATTCGTCAGTTTAGTAACATTTGTATTCCAGTGATCATTGTTACTTAGATTGTTACCAAAATAAAAACCTACAATTTTTTGATTGTCAATCCAAAAGATGCCGAAAGGGTGATTTAAAAGCGGTGTTCTCCATTTACCCCTAAACCAGCCATTAGATTTACCGTAATTTCCCTTTGGGTCTGAAGCGCGATCATACATACGAGACCAAATAAGTACGCTCAATCGATTTGTCCCTGCAACAGAATCCCGTACTATCGTCCGCGTAAAGGGGGATCTTACAGGTCTCTGCTGCACTGGAACTTTAATACCTTAATATCGTTCATTTCGATTTTAATTTAAAAAGGGTTTATACCATTACATATAAAATGGGAAAGAGCAACCCTTTCGAACCCCGGAAATTAAAA